>JASDQU011313880.1:0-24684 GCA_032191745.1 Picea mariana
CATATTTGGATGATGAAATTGATGAGGGATTTTGGTTGAGGTACATGTTGGGTACATGGTTGAGACAAGTAGTTGATGAGTTGGCACATACATGAGGTGTATAGTTGATGATGTTGGTACATATTGATGAGTCATAGTTGATGAGTAGTTGATACATGATTGGTACATACTTGGTGCATGGTTGGAGGCACTTGTTAGTATTACTGTTGACACATGGTTTATGGATGACGTAACATACTTGTATTGGTATATTATTAGAAGCACATATTGATTTTGTTGATGATTATGAGTTGTTGTGTTATGCTTGGTTGATGCACTTGTTTATGGTATAGGTTGATTATAGTTTGTTTGGTACATGTTTGTGCATAGTTTATGCACTTTTTTATGGTATAGGTTGATTACAGGTTGAGGTACAGTTTGATGCATAGTTGATGAATGGTTCAGGTTATTGGTACAAGTTGAGGTACAGGTTGATGCATGGTTGATGCATGGTTCAGGTTATTGGTACAGGTTGATGCATGGTTGATGCATGGTTCAGTTTATTGGTACATGTTGTTTGGTGCAGGTTGATTGGTATAGGTTTACAACAATATATCTCACAGTGATAGTGTGATAGTGGTTCCATCATTCTACTTATACGTCAGGGCAGTTGGACGGGGCAAGGACAGGTTGTTGTAGCCACCTTCGGGTTGTATCCAGAGATCATAGAGGGTTGTAGCCTCCTTCTGGTTGTAGCTAGAGAATTGGGGAGTTGGATCTTCCTTCAGGTTGTATCCTGAGAAACTAGGGGGTTGGAGCCTCCTAGTTGCAGCTGGAAAACAAAGGAAGTTAGTGCTTCCAATGAATGTAATTCTTAAAGACATATAAGAAAAAACATTCTGTGGTTTTCTCTAGCTTTGGGTTTCCATGTAAAACACTGGTGTACTATGTATGTGTGTGATTGCTCATTTGTTCATTGTTTATTTACTATGAAACTATTGGATGATAATGCTATATTGATATAACACTTGCATTTTATGGTGAAAAAGGATTAAATTACTCTATTATTGATTCAACGCCCCTCTCAGTAATCCAATAATTGGTATCAGAACTGGTTCCTTCGGGAAAAAATTTAACCACTGGAAGGAGATCATGGATTATTCTGAGAATTTAGTACCAATGTTTAATGGTCATAATGGTTTTAATTATCATATGTGGAGCAGAAGGATGAAATAATTTTTATAGGAACAAGGACATTATATTTGGATATTAGTTGTTATAGGATATGATAGTTCAAAAAGGCAAAAGCTTGCAACCAAGAAGGAATTGAAGAAGAATAACAAAATAGCAATGGATTTCATCTGGGAAGGATTACCTAATACGGTAAGAGAAAAAGGTTGGTAAATGTTCATTAGCCAAAGAACTTTGGGATAAGTTACATGACATATATTCTTCACCCATCATAGATTCATAAAATGCCAAAGACGATGTAGATACAGATCAAGAAGAATTATGTTCACCATGTCAAACAGATTTAGAAGGTGAAGAGTACATAATCACCAGAGGTATGTTGTTTTGCTTTAATTGTGAAAAACGTGGACATCTTGAAATAGAATGCCATGAAGGAAATGAGATAGAAAAACTAATTGAAAAAGAAGACAGTTATGAAGCAGAATTGATTAGTGCTTTAGATGAACTAAGAGAAGAAAACAAGTCACTCAAGAAAGAATTGATGAAACAAAAGGAAATTGTTCACATTTTTGAAGAATCCCAACAGGCCATCGAGAAATTAAGAACTCAGCTAGAAGAAGCGAGAAAGATCAAAGAAAATATTGAATATCAAAAGTAGTATTTGGAAGCCAACATAGAAGCGCAGAAGGAAGAAGCAAAAATGAGAGAGAAGATATTGACATATCATCTTAATGAAAGAACTAACGATCTAAACTAGCTTGAGGCAGAGTTTGTCAAGAAGATAATGGAATTGAAGAAGAAATAATCACATTAAAAATTCAGCTTGAAGAAGTGAAAAGAATAGAAGAAGTCATGAAGTCTCATATAATTAAGAAAGAAGAAGAGGTTGAGAAGCTTGAAGAAGTTGTCACATTGAGAAGTAAAATCGTCAAGCTCAACAAGAATGTTGAAGAGACAAAAACATCCACATCAGTTATAGAGAATGAAGAGAAGCACTCAAGGTTGCTAGATTAGAAGAATGAAGAAAATAGAAAGAGTTATGCAGAAGTACTCAAAGGAAGGAATCATGGTCAACCATAATCTAAGAAAACTATTGAAGAAACATCTTCAAGAAGACCATTCATGTTCAAGCCACAAAGAAGCTTCAATCATGATCATGATCAGTCAAGGCAGAAATTCAGAAGGACTACACCAAAAAGAAGATCATTCACTCCCAGGTATACAAATTTATTTTATGGTCATTGTTTTTACTGTACTAATTTTGGACATAAGGTTGCAGATTGCAGAGATTATAAAAGAAATGTTCAATCAAGAAGTGCATATGTGGCCCCACGTAACATTGAATGTTACAAATGTCATAACTATGGACACATAGCTAGTGATTGTAGAAGCATGATCGATACTTCTATGAAAGAGAACATTGATATCAAATATAAGAAAGTATGGATAAGAAAACACGAAGAACACGTGAACAAAGACCAGGTCCTAGAGATCGCAAGATTGGCAATAAAACGAGATGAAGAAAATTCTACAAATAAAAATAAAGATGTTAGATATAGAAAGGTTTGGAAAATAACTGAAAGAAAAGAAGGACATGTAAATAAGGAACATGTTCAAGAGATTGTACTTTCAGGCCTTGTAGTGAAAAATGAATCCACAAACATAAAGAAAGAAGTTAGAGCTCAGAGATAAGATGAATCTATGAATGAAGATGATGATGAATACACATAAGAGAAGGAATTGTTCTGAGCCATCCGGCTTAGAGACTCTCAGATAATATGAATATTAGATAGGGGGAGTCTATTTGATGGCTGTGATAGACCAAAGAACCATTCTTCGAGCAACTTGCAGAGTTTGAGAAGACAGATCCAGAGCAGTCAGTTAGCAGAAGTACAATTTGATGGATTAATCAAGACTTCATGAGAGTATAGTGATAAATGGGCCATCATTATGGACAATTGCGCAAGTAGAGTCTTGGACAATATGGACGAGAGCATGGATTCATAGATTGGTTCAGAGACAAAGGAACATTATCATAATGGATTATAATTACACAGGAAATGGCTCAAAAAATTCTGATGGATTCCAAATTGACATATATTTTTTGGACACATGCAGTGCATACAACAGTTCACATTAAAAATAGAGTAATGCTTAGAAATAACAATGTCAAAACTCCCTACGAACTATGGAAAGGAAGCGCAGATAACAACCTCTACATCAAGGTAACTCAAGGTAGTACTTTATTAATTGAAATTTATGTTGATGATATTGTTTTTGGAAGTACTAATGACATGTTAAGCCATAAATTTGTAAAGGATATATAGAATGAATTTGAAATGTCATTACTTGGAGAATTATCCTTCTTTCTGGGTCTTCAGATATGTCAAAGAAACCAAGGAATTTTTATTTCTCAAACTAAGTATATCAGAGAAATGCTAAAGAGGATAAGAATGGAAGATTGCAAACTAGTTACCACTCCTATGCAAACCAGTTGCAAGTTGAGAAAATATGATGATTCAAAGTCTACAGACTAGAGGCAATACAGGTCAATGATTGGTAGCTTACTATATGTGACAACATCTAGACTAGATGTAATACAAACAGTTGGATAGGTGGCATGATTTCAATCAACACCAAAGGAATCACATGTCTTAATAGTAAAGAGGATTTTCAGATATCTCAAAGGAGCATAAGAGTTTGGATTATGGTATCCAAAAGGAAGGGATCTATCACTCATGGCCTACACAGATGTAGATTGGGTGGGTTGCATTGATGACCGACGAAGCACCAGTGGAGCAACGTTCTAATTAGCTGAGTGTTTAGTATCTTGGATAAGCAAGAAAAAATCATCAATATCTTTATCTACAACTGAAATAGAGTATGTTGCAACAACATGATGCTGTATTGAGGTTCTATGGATGAAACAAAATTTGACAGATACACAGGTTGAGTATGATGAGCCCATTCCAATCTATTTTGATAATACAAGTGCCATCAGTATCTCAAAGAACTTGGTGATGCACTCCAAGAAGAAGCACATTCCAATAAAGTATCACTTTCTACGGGAACATGTTGCAGAGAAGAGCATCAAAGTTGAATATGTGGGCACAAAAGAACACCTAATAGACATCTTTACAAAACCGCTTCCAAGGGAAGCCTTTGAGTATTTTCGCCAGAGACTTAGAGTAATTTCTACTCCAAAATGAATGTTTTTGAATGCTTATCTTATATATCTTAGATTTACATGAGGAAGCACCATAAGGAGGATAGTTCAGGTCGGGGATCAGTTTCAGGAAGAGTTCAGTCAAGGGGAGAATCCCCAATGACAGTTCAGTTAGGGGTAGCAACCCCAAATGAAAAGATACCTTTTACATTGATGACAAAGGGGGAGAGATTTATTAGATGTAGGATAGAAATGATTGGAGAGAGAGCACCTAGGTATGTAGACAAGGGGAGCAGCCCAAGGAGAGTTCAGTCAGGGGGAGCAGCCCCAAAGGGAGATACCCTTTGCCATTTATGTCAAAGGGGGAGAGATAGAAACATATATGAGGAGTATAAGCATGAATGTTATCATGACTAAGTGTTGCCATCAATGTTGGTGTTGCCATCAATGCCAAAGGGGGAGATTGTCAGACAGTTGGATTAGGTTGATGGATAGTTGGTATGGATTTTTGGTTGTCATTGATGTCAAACATTGGAGAGTGATATTGTAGATTGATTTCAACCCTTAGTGATTGATGTCAACCCTTGGAGAAAGTCTGATAGTGAATTTCGGTAGCAAAAAGGTTTGGGTAATGGACCCAAGGTTGTTTCATGTATAATGACATGAGTTTTAATATATTTGAAGGTAATACTATGCTAGATGAATTTTACATGTCATTCCATTTCCAGCGGTATGTGGAATGTCATATAAATCCTCACGGTTAGAGAGTTATGACCATGAGAAGTTGGAGAATCGATGTTTGGGTAATGGACCCAAGTTTGTTTGATGGATAATGGTATGTGTTTTGATATATTTGTAGGAAAGACTATTCTAGATGGATAGTACATGTCATTCCATTTCCATTGGTGTGTGTAACATCACATAACTCCTCACAGTTTGAGAGTTATGGCCTTACGAAGTTGGAGGACCCTCATGTGTTGGCTAGAAGCCCCAAAAGGTCAAAGTAGTCAAAGTGGTTTAAGAGATTTTAGAAGGTAAATAATAAAGTGAAGTGATGAGTGTACTATAATTCAAAGTGAATACAAAATAAATTATCTAAATAATAAAGTTAATGGAGAAATTAAAATTGGGTTAACCCTAAAATAAGGAAAGTGGGTTAAGATGGCTAAAAGGTAACCTCTTGAGGAAGTTACATGAAAGTATAAATAAGAGGCAAGGCTCTCTCATTTTAATCACACTTGAGCATATTGAATATATATAGGTGACTGAGGTAACCAAAGGATATCTAAGTTGAATTTTAGAGGGAAGGTGAAGTAAAGAAGGCCAAAATTCAAGGGAGGATAAATTCTTTTGATGATGATTTCTAAGGTATGTTATTTACTGGTCATCTCACCATTTTCACAATAATTTTTTTTCTAGAATGATTCAGACCATGAAATTGGGAGGCCAATGAGAAAACATATCCAAGTAGTTGTGGTAACAATCTCAACTTGTGGGTTGTTGTACTTTTGGAGTTACACTCCGTGGAAAATAGGGTTTGTGGCTAGTCCTGAAACTAGTCTAAAACATGTGTTTCGGGTAAAACGAAATAACTTCTTCATAATAGATCCAAATTCAGTAAGACCAAATGTTTTGGTTAGATAAAAATTTTTAATATTCTTTGTACAATTTTTAGATCCATACAACAAATATTTCGTGCAGGGCACGCTCTACAAGTTCGCTCTCTAAAATAAGCCATAATTCAACAAGGTATGGATTTTTTGCTATAAATCCTTTTTTGAGAGGTTCCAAGTAGTGACACCTGGAGGAATTGCATAAAACACACTAATGAACATTGTGTACCATTTTCAAATCTTTATTAATTATAGGTACATAGTTATGATTATTTCAAGTTAGGGTTGTTGACTAATCCAAAACTAGTCATGTGAGACTAAAGTAAAGTTTGATGAAAATGCTAGTCACTTGTTGTTAAAGTTAAGAAAGGTTTGCAGGTATGTGATATTATACACCATGTCTATTACATAGTTACAAATCAGATTTGGATGATGAAATTGATGAGGGATTTTGGTTGAGGTACATGTTGGGTACATGGTTGAGACATGTAGTTGATGAGTTGGCACATACATGAGGTGTATAGTTGATGATGTTGGTGCATATTGATGAGTCATAGTTTATGAGTAGTTGATACATGATTGGTACATGGTTGGAGGCACTTGTTAGTAGTACTGTTTACACATGGTTTATGGATGACGTAACATACTTGTATTGGTATATTATTAGAAGCACATATTGATTTTGGTGATGATTATGAGTTGTTGTGTTATGCTTGGTTGATGCACTTGTTTATGGTACAGGTTGATTACAGGTTGTTTGGTACATGTTTGTGCATAGTTTATGCACTTGTTTATGGTATAGGTTGATTACAGGTTGAGGTACATGTTGATGCATGGTTGATGAATGGTTCAGGTTATTGGTACATGTTGATTACAGGTTGAGGTACAAGTTGATGCATGGTTGATGCATGGTTCAGGTTGTTTGGTGCAGGTTTATTGGTACATGTTTAAAACAATATATCTCATAGTGATAGTGTGACAGTGGTTCCATCATTCTACTTATACGTTAGGGCAGTTGGATGGGGCAAGGACAAGTGGTTGTAGCCACCTTCTAGTTGTAGCTAGAGAACATAGGGGGTTGTAGCCCCCTTCTGGTTGTAGCCAGAGAATTCGGGAGTTGAAGCTTCCTTCAGGTTGTAGCCTGAGAAACTATGGGGTTAGAGCCTCCTTCCAGTTGCAGCTAGAAAACAAAGGAAGTTGGTGCTTCCAATGAATGCAATTCTTAAAGACATATAAGAAAAATCATTCCGTGGTTTTATCCCTCTTTGGGTTTCCACGAAAAACACTGGTGTACTGTGTATGTGTGTGATTGCTCATTTTTTCATTTTTTATTTACTCTACAACTATTGGATGATAATGATACATTGATATAACAGTTTCATTTTATGGTGAAAAAGGATTAAATTCCTCTATTACTGATTCACCCCTCTCTCAGTAATCCAACAAAGAGTGGAGCTCAATTTTGGACGAACTTTTGTTGGTCCTCTTTGCTATCGTTCCTTTCTTTCTTTAGCATGAATTTCTTATTCTTTTCATAGTAGCTGCAAAACAACCTATAGGATTTCATCCCCTCTTCTCATGAGAGAATGGACCATAGCCAAAGTTTAGTATAGTATGAGAGAATCCATGATAGAAAGTGTTAAGTATGGTAGAAACATAACCTTACCCTTGGGAGGGCCTCGCCGTAGTACCCTTTTCTCTAGGAAATGACAACATAGGATTAGGGCACAAAAGATGACCACCAAGGTGAAACAAGGCAACTTTAACAATTTCCCAAACCAGTGACCCATTATCCAAATTCAACAACAAATCATCATCCACATGCCTGAAAAATTAAGAACAACACTTTGCATGAAAGTAGGACTAACATACCTCATGGTGACAATAGATTACCATCTCCCATACTCTGCATTGGTTGAATGTGATGAGCCTTGGTTGACCTGTAGCTATAAAGGTGAATGAGGGGGGATTATAGGCTGCCATTTGTGGACATGTTGATAATAATCGTGGTCAGGATAATGTTCTACATTGTGGGCCATGAGACATGATCTCCTATAGTTATCCCTAGGCATGGGGGGATAACATCTAGCTCCAATATGGGGACATGTTCTCATCGTAGAGCGCATGAGAACCTCAACATCTATGGTTTTCCAAGACCTGCAATCCTACACCCACTTCAAATGACAACACCCTTTAGAAGTATCTACTAGTGGATGTGATCCATTGGATGTCAGTGATAAATCCAAAACCATGCTGAAAAAGAAAATTTTCCTGAGCTACAAAATGATAAAAAAAAAATTACCCTATGATTAAATGGAATTTCTTAACATGTATTCATTATGTACAAATGAAAATGAAACCTATTTATAAAAGGATACAATACTATACTAGCATGAATGCATGATACAACATATATACAAATGCAATGCAAGATGCAAATTCCCTAGCATACCAAACCTAATCTATGTTAGTTCAAGAAGTCAATTCTCTTCCCCACGATGGTACTTGAGAAGGGACCCACTAAATGGTAGTATACACCTTCTTCCCTACAATGTGGATATGTAGTAGGAATCATTGACAAACTTCTTTTGAATCTTCTAGGGACCTGTTAGTGCTCAAAATGCTCCTCTAAAAATTTTAAGCGCCTTTATCAATTTGTGCTTGATTCACCAATTTCCCAATGTCTTTGGTCAGTATTATAACTTCCAATTCCTTCATTAAGTCTTAACAAGTTCCCATTGATCGCTTTTTCCCAAGATTCTTGTGTCTCCGTCTTTCGACCTGCATTCCAAAAACACAATAATTGTCATTTAGCCTGAAACCCTAGTTTTTAGATCTTTTATATTTTCAAATAAAAATATACATTTTTATTTGTAAATTTTACCAAAAAATGTGAGTGCGCAAGGTGTCGTGGATTATTGCCAAGATAATATTTTTATATATAATATTAGTAGGTGGGACCCCCTTGTATATTGGAGGATCAGATAAGGTTCTTACTTGATATTTATGCATCTGTTCGACACTGCTTACAGGGTTCTACATGATTGATGATGGAATATTGGTTCTGTTTACGTCATAATGGTAGATGTATAATGGATTTTATGTGTTGGTTCTGTTGCTCTAAACTCTAAATTCCATTGTATGAATGGCTTATATTCACTGTTATTAAATTTCTATTGGTGCCATGAATTATTACCTATTACACCTGCACAAGACATGTGTTAGTTATAACAAGAGACAAGAGCAATATGGAAACAAAATCCAAGAAGAAGGAACTAAACTATGCTATGCTATGCTATACTATATGCATTTGAAATTAAAGAAATTGATGTTAGTCCTAACTAGCAATGTTAGTGGCTATGCGATTTTATTGAGTTATATGAGGTGCATGTGATATATGTTATAGTATGGTTTTTGGGAAATGGTTAGTATGGATCGGGTGGCACAATTGGCAAGCAATGTATGCAAGTTTCAATGCATGGATTAATGGCATGGATTAATGGTTGGCTGGCTATCGTGTACTACGTAATTGAATGAAAGGGAGGATGGAAGCGACGTGTAGTAAATGCACGCCACTCCATACTTCTCTTGCTGGCCATCACCCTAGCATGGTATTGTTCATTTGGTTTTTGTCGTGGTTAAGCTCCGAAATTCAGGCGTTGAAGGAACTGCTCGACCAAGCTCGCATTTTTAAGGCCATTTGATTACATGTATTTTTTTTTTCGCCCATCCATGAACTCGCTCTGTTTATGAAATGAACGTTGGCTCAGTGATGCATTGGTCTATGTTTTCTTGAGGCTGGCAATTGTGTAAAATCGTGGTCTTTTCTCTGGAATGGATGTTTGTGTTATTCATTGCAATGGAAAAATTGATGGTTGAAGTCACTATTTCATTGGCTGTTTTATGTGGTGGAAGCCGTGATGGCTCTTTGTTGTCTTTATGGGTTTTCATTGGAGGGTTTCATTCTATCTGACTTTGCTGGCCGTCTCCTCACAGTCATTGTAACCACACCCAGTTATATTTGGTGCTATGGGGTTGCTGTGTATGATTTGAACCAACTTTTGGTCACTATATATCGTTTCCCACATGGTCGAGGGCTCATTTTATGTTATTGGTATCCACATAGTTGGTTATGGGTGGCTATTATGCCAAGAATATTTATTTAGGGTTGATTGATAGTACCCAAACTCTACATTTCTATCAACATTATTCATCTTTTGGGGGAAAACCATGAGGGTTATGCCCCTGCGTGTTCTCAGTGTTGGTTACTAGCCAGTAAGAAACCTCTGCTCCTTTGCTTCATAGTCTCTCCTACCTGGTGTCAAATTGTCACCCTATCATACAAGCTAAGGGTTATAATGTGTGTGGTTCCACCATGCTTGTCTCAAGGGTTTCTCACCTACTATCGATAAGGTCGACCTCCAGTCTCCCTGTGTTTGGTTCTACCAAGCCAATCCTTGGTTATTTTGTCATTAGTTACAGAGCCTGATTTTGATTAATTGAACCAGTTACCCCCTGTTGGGTATCTTGTTGACTGTCATGAGTTGGTTGAGTAGCGTTGATAGTGGCTTTGATTATTAGCTCGTCTCTTTTTGATTGGTTTGATTACCTAGTTGTAATCAGAAATGATAATGGGCATACAGTCGCTACATTCTTTTATTATGACAGTTGAATCGATAACTCAACATTGTTTTAATGGTTTGATTGGGAGTAATTGGATATGTACAGTCCCAGAGATCCCTCTTTGTGTTATGCGTGGTCTATGTGTTCCTACAACGTGGTATAAAGTGGTGGTTGCAGTTACTGTGTGTTTAATTTGACCGATCGGGATTATTGCAACTTGAAAAGTTGATAATTATGGCTTGGTTGTCTACTGTGTATGATTTATAGATATCGTGCATCGTATCATTTTATTGCACCATCGGAGATGAGCATGAGGTTTTTAGTAGTATGGCTTCATTTCAATTTAATTGTTAGATTGGTTAAAGGAATGGAATTAGGCATGTTTTAAAAGAGCTTGTTCAAACCAAGAAAGATCCGTGTCCGTGTTTGATTTGAGAAATTAAGTTATGGGCAATGGTAATGTTTTGATGCTGAACAGAGTTGAAGCAGTATGACTATGTGTTCATTGGATTTTGTTTTAAATATAAAATGATTTTGAGTATAATTATATTCTGTGTTAATTGGAGCTTTTAAGGAAATTGAATGTGGGACAATCAACAAGTTTTAACACACAATAATGGTTTAATTGACCACAATAATTGTTGAATTGATGATAGAATAGTTGTATTGAATACATAATTGTTTTTATGGATTACTTAATTGATTTTTCAAACAATATCCGCTTTTTTCCCCTATCATTATTTCACTTTTTTCTCATTACAATTCCCCTCGACTTCCCATATTCACTATCCACTTCCTATTCCTAAAATTTAATTATAGTTAAGATAAGTTTTGTATTATGATAGTTAAGGGATCACATGGATCAATTATAATGATATATTATTTTTGTTTACGATACAATTGATTGTTTGATGTCTGTGAGCAATAATCATGATCTTTTCCCCCTCATTTTAACATTTTTCTCTCAATACAACCCCTTGCATATCCCAGAACCCTTGTTCACCCCTGCTCATGGACAACTACTAAACAATTTGTATGGATTGGATTGCATGAGTCTGATATGTTGTCGAGCCAAATTTTATTTCATATTTTAAAAGAGTTGTCATGTATGGTTGTTAAAGAAACTATTTGCTAATCAATCATGCATACATGAATGAGATTTTTCAATACAGGTAGCCATGGAAGGGGTAATTGAGGAAGAGGTAATTGGAACAGGGGTCCTAGAAGGCCAAGATTATCTATACACTTTGATGAAGACTCGCAAAAGTTAGGCCAACTATTTCAATCTGGGTTTTTTTAACTAGATTGGGCAAGGAGTGGTCCAACCTAGGCCTGAAAGGCCTCCCTTCCAAGCTCCACAGGTCCCTGGTATCCCAGTGCCTCCTCATGTATCACTGCAACCTAAAGTCCCCAAAAATGATGGATAGCAAGAGATTGTCCACCCAAAAGTCTCCCAACATCGTGGTTGGCCTAACTTTGCCTTACCTACTCCCCAACCTTTTAATCAAATTGTCCAAGATGTCCCTGTCCACTCACTAGTTCAGTCTTCCCATGCAAGCAAAAGGTTGAAAACCACGACCCACCATGATCCCGACAAAGGAAAATCCACTACTGCCCCTTCCTCACCCTCAAATGAATCTGGTAAATTTGTGTCCTCCCGCATGCATTTGAGAGATGATTTCTCTCACGTGATCAGTGAGATTAGTCCTAAAGGATCCACACAGCCTAAGGAAAATTCAGATAGATAAAAAAGTGACAACATCAACAAGGGAAAGATCACCTCCTAGAGTGGGAAATATGGATTTTAAGTTTTTATTTATTTATTGTTGTGTTATCATTGTTAGAGAACTAAAGGGAGTCACAAGGGGTCCGACCTACTAGTTATTATTTATTTAAAACCCTTATTATGATTTTATTTCTTTTCCCCCTTAACTAAAAAGTTGGTTGAGTTTTAGTTAACTTAACTAAGGAAGTAGTTCAACTACTTCAACCAATTCTAAATTTGCTTAAAGGAAAAAGGAAAGGGAGGAACAAGAGGAGAATAAAAGGAGAAGCATACTAAGGTTTGCTCTTTGAGTTTTGTTGAGATAATTCAGTTTTCATTGATTCCTTAATTCATCAGAAGACTAATTCTTTTTTACAATAGTAGGGTCCTATTGTAGACAACAAGATTCAGGGACAAATTACATCATTCAGACACTTGTTTTTCAGAGGTGTTGATCTATCTTTGATAGTCTGTGTAGACTTGTCTGTTTGTGAATTAGATTTCATGACCAACAAAGGCTATTGTGTAGAGTCGAGTGGGCAACAATATATGGCAAGCTGATACAGATTTTAAAGTTCATCTTTTTACTTTCTGTCAGAAGTCCTTTTGTATGTTTCATCGGGGACGTCTAAGTTTGACTTTAGTCCAAAACTTCCTCAAGAAATTTTGTAAAGAGAAAGATTCTTTGATGAATTGGAATGAAATAAAGGATTTCTTTATGTCTCATTTGTTTTGATTATTGAATTGGTTTCTTTACTTCTGTCTCTATATTTATTTGAGCATCTGTTATATTCAGAAAATTACATAAATAACGATTTTTTCAGCAAGCTTTTATTTATAAAAAAAACCAGCCTAAGCACTTGTAAACACTACTTGTGAATTAGGATACTAATTTTGATGGCTATAAATATAGGATTATATTCCTGTCTACTTTTCTTTAGCCAAGAAAGATATGAAAATGCTTGAGTAAGATCATTTCATATCTTTTCCTCAACATTTATTTGGTGACCATACCGAGGAGATCTTCAATATCTCTCTGGTTAAGTTTTATGCTTGATTAGCATCTAATACCTCTATTTTTTTCTGATACTGATTCTTTGATTGTTTTATTTATTAATGACTGTACCTATTGCAAGGCAACCCAATATTGAGCCCGATCTTCAAGATCAGACCAACATTGCTTTGAATCTGTTTAACACCATTTTAGACACTACTAATACTCAGACTGAGCTTAATCATTCATAGGAAGCAATTGAATGAGACATTAGTGCCTAAGAACATTGGGAATCTAGACGTAGACAACCTAGAAATCAACAATAACCTTCTTGTTCCTTCAACTTTGGACTTCCTTTCATGTCCTTAGACTCTCGTGTTTCTAGGAGAAGAAGAGGCTTATCACCCGTAATTAATCCTATTGCTGATATATGGAAGAAGGAATGTTGTGTTATCGACCCAACAAAGTGCTCTAAGGAGAACTTTATCTGATTCATCTAGTTCATATTTCTCTCCCTTACCTATCATCCACAAGATGACATCTAGTGGTGGCTCCGGTGGCATTGTAAGTGCTTCCTCATCTCAATCTTCAACTTCGTCAGTGATTGGTAGCTTATATATCCACCATATCCGTTTCCAATCTACCACAAATCCCACCAAAGTCATTAAAAAGTATGGTCTTTTTCAGTTTGAAGAAGACATGACAACCACACCATGACATGTTTCCTCTCCTCTTAACCTAACAACTGCTACTCATCCATTTCCTAAATTCAAAGAGCATCTTCCTAGGTTTTTGGGAAATAACACTGTCACTACAAATGAACACATGGTGGAATTTTCTAATCCTTGTCACAACATAGGAGCCAATGACAATGATACTTGCATGCACTTATTCATCAATTCCTTGGAAGGAAAGGGTGTGACCGATTTCTTTGACCTTCCTCCTAATATTCTGTTTACTTGGGTGGAGTTAGTTTATTGGTTCAAGTCCACCTATGGGCAATCTAAAATCCCAACTAAGCAGTTACGAGAGTACAATAACATCGCTTATAAGAATGGCGAGACCATCAAGTCATTCAACTTGCATTTCACTAAGTTATACAATCAAATCCTGGAACTCATTCGACCTCAGAACCAAGCCACTTTCATGCATTACTATAATGCATTACCTTCCCCATATCGTCATAGGATTGAGGAAAAAGCCATTGATAACCTCGGTTCCACTCTGCATACTTGTTTAGAGTATGAAGAACAACTTGAAAGAATAGGTCTTCCTCAGGGAGAATCAGTTAAACAAATAGACGTGTCCACTCTCTTACAACTAGTACAATATTTGAATAATTGTATGATAATGTATGAGCGAAAGGGAACTGTTTCCCCTCTCATCCCTGGAGATTCATCCTTTTCTGTACCCCCCTTTAGAAATCTAATTGAAAATAATTTTCAGCCTAAAGCTATCATGCCTCGAAGTTGGTGTAACTTTTGTGAGGAACACCACGAGGAAGCCACATGTGAGGTAAGGAAGAGTGCCAGAGATAAGATCTTTGGTAAAATACCATAAACTACCATCGCTATCCTATATTTTGCAGAGCTAGAAGATGTCATGATCATCAATACTAGGAAAAAATCCTACGCTCCCAAAGGAAAATATGATCCTCCCCGCAACACTTCTAGCCCGAGCTCATCCTCACCATCTGCTACTATTCAGGTTCCTAAAGTTCCCGACATTCAAGAAATTACCTCCCCTCTCCCCTCTTCCAAATACAATATTTTGAATCAGTTGGACAACATCAAAGAAGATGCAACCCTTCTGGACATGGTTTCCATCCTTTAACAACAGAAGCATCTAAAACAATTCATGGAAGGAAAATCTTCCATTGTAGCCAACCTCTCTGAAGAGGTGAATGAAGATGATTCATCTGTAAATAAAGTAGGTGTACATAACTTTAAATACCCTGTAAAAAATCCCCCTTTTTATATTTCTCTAAAGATTATGGATAAGATAGCCCATTGTTGCCTCATTGATGGCGGTTCGAGCACAAGTGTGATGTCAAATATTATTATGGAAGAGATAGGCTTGTCTTTTACAAATGAAAACGCTAGGAGCATTCTCTCTTATAATAGTCTACAACAAACGACCATATGTGAGATTAGAGATGTGACCTTAGTTTTGTGCACACACCCTGAAATAAGGACAACCCTTAGTATTCAGGTAATTGATATGCTAGTAAGAAATTACTCAATCATCTTAGGAAGAGATTGGAAAGCTTTGATGGGTGGATATCTCTCACTCAACGGGACACACTTATCCATTCCTCGGAATGGTAAAAACATTATAGTCCTTAGAGAGGGAAGGATTTCACCTTACATAGAAAGTGTACCACAACATAATGTAAACTATATCAAAGAGGACCTATGGGTGTATTCCATATTTTCCGAGGAGGATAAC
Source organism: Picea mariana (assembly GCA_032191745.1). NCBI lineage: Eukaryota > Viridiplantae > Streptophyta > Pinopsida > Pinales > Pinaceae > Picea > Picea mariana. Next base: position 15,780 of record JASDQU011313880.1, read on the forward strand.
ATTCCCTTGGAACATATTGATTTATATGATGGTATGTGGCACATGCAATTTTATGGTTCATGCTCTAGTGAAGGTAATAGAGATGGCATAATCTTGTACTCTCCTATGGGGAAAATTCATAACTTTTCTTACAGGTTGGAGTTTTCTTGCACAAACAATGTCACTGAATTCAAAGCTTTATTATTAGGCATTGAAAACGCCTATAATATTAGTTGTGGTCACCTTTCAGTTTTTGGATATTTCAAGCTTGTTGTGAACCTTGTATGTAAGATATACTCTCCTAGCAACAAGTTGATGAAACGATACACCCAAACTGTGTGGACACTTATCTTGAACCTATTATCTTTCAACATAACTCATGTTAAGAGGGAATTGAACTCAATGGCTGATCGGTTAGCTGTTTTTACAGCCTCTCCTAATCGACAACTTCCGCTACACAGACCTGATTGTACTTTTCAATCTCTATATCGTCCACATATCCATGACAATAAAGAATCTTGGCATGTCTTCCCTAGAGATGAGTTCTTTCATTCAAAATGAACCTTATAAGCCCAAGGAAATTATATCCATAGAAGATAACAAGATTTCTAAGGGCTTGAATCCTCTAGAGAGTTCGTTTTCATCGAGTGATGTAGGCAATAAAGAGAAACATAAATAAGATGAGTCAAAAAGGAAGGTGGGTGAAACCATCTCCTTGAACATTGGGACACCTGAGTCTCCAAAGAATGTTAAAATAGGTGCCCAATGTTCTGATGAAGAGAAAATGAAGTTTTCCAAGCTACTTGGTGAATTTCAAGATGTTTTTTCTTGGTATTATGATGATCTTCGTGGTTTTGATCCTGGTCTTATAAAACATGCCATCCCCATCAAAGAAGGCATAAAACCAGTTAGGAAAAAACAAAGAGATATCAACCCTACACTGGAAGCAACTATTCGAAAGGAGTTGGAAAAACTCTTGAAAGATGGAATCATCTTTCCGGTCAAATATTCTGAATGGGTTTCCAATTTGGTTCTTGTTCAGAAAAAAAGCCAATCAGATCAGGTTATGCGTTGATTTTTGCACATTAAATCGAGCTAGTATAAGATATCACTTTCCTCTCCCTAACATGGAAATGATTTTGCAACAAGCCGCAGGGTCACAGATGATGTCCTTACTTGACGATTTTTTCGGTTGTAATCAAATCAAGGTAAAAAGGAAAGATAAATATAAAACTACCTTTATTACTCGTTGGGGTACCTTTGCTTATGAGCATATTCCTTTTGGATTATCTAATGTAGGTGCCACTTTTCAAAGAGATATGCAAATAAATTTTGACGATTTGATCGGTAAGATCATTCAGATCTACCTTGATAACTTAACGGTGTACTCTAAAATCCGATTAGATCATTTTGGTCATCTAAAAAAATTTCTCATGCGATATGGGAAATTTGGAATATCTCTAAATCCTTCTAAGTCCATTTTCTATGTTACCGAGGGCAATATCCTTGGACACATTGTCTCTGATTCAGAAATAAGAATTGATCCTGAAAGGATTGCTGCCATCCTTAATTTGCTTGCTCCCACTTCCAAGAAGGAGGTTCAAGCTTTTATGGGAGTTATCAACTTCATCCATAGGTTTGTTCCAGATTTTGCTGTGATGGTAAAACCAATTCATAATCTTCTTAAGAAAGATCATTATTTTTCTTGGATAGATGATGTCCAAAATTCTTTTGTAGGAATAAAGAAAGCAATCATCTTCGCACCGGTTTTGGCGAAACCAGATTTTGAGAAGGAATTCACAATATATACTAATGCTACCGAGGAAGCAGTTTTTGCTATCCTCATGCAAAATCATGACCAAGGTAATGAAAAACTAGTGGCTTACATGAGTCAAAGTTTGTCTGATGATGAATTTAAATATTCTTTTATTGAGAAACACACTTTCGCTCTTGTTAAATTTGTTGAAAAGTTTCACCACTTTATCCTAGGTAAGCATATGTTGGTAAAAGTCCCTTTACCTGCTGTTAAGTTTTTGCTGTCACACACTTATCTTTCAGGGAAGCTTTCACATTGGCTTGCTAAGATCCAGGAGCATGATTTAGATATCATGACTTCTACCACTATCAAGGGACGTGACTTATCCCTTCACTTAGCTCAACATGCTGAGAATAGTGAAGAAATTGATGAACATGATAGTTCCTTTTCAACACTATTCTACATTGATAATCAAATTCTTCCTGTGTCCGAACATCCTTGGTATAAAAATTTAGTTTACTACTTACAAAACCAAATATGTCTAGACAAATTAGACACTCATCAAAGAAGAAGACTCTGTATTGAATCTGCAAGATATGTCATTATAGGAGACTTCTTGTTTTGAAGATCTACTGATGGTGTGTTGCTTCACTGTGTAAATGATGAAGACACACATAAATTGTTGCAAGAAACTCATGGTTCTTCAAATTCTGTCATTCATGTAGGAGGTCATTTTTCTACTAAAACCACTGCCTTCAAGATTATTAGAAAATGATACTATTGTCCTTCAATCTTTCGAGACTCTTGTGTTTTTTCAAGATCTTGTGACAAGTGCCAAAAATTTGCTGGGAAAGAATGCCTTTCAACCATGCCATTACAACCTGTCCTCCCAGACTTCCCCTTTTAAAAGTGGGGATTGGATTTTATTGGCCCTATTAATCCTCCATCTTCTACATGACAAGTTTTTATTTTGATAGCCACAGACTATTTTACAAAATGGGCTGAAGTTGTCCCACTTAAGCATTCAACAAATGATCAGGTAATTTCTTTCCTTGAAAATAACATCTTTTCCAGATTTGGTCTTCCATTGGAAATTATTACAGACAATGGTCCTGCTTTCATTTCTGCTAAGCTGACCCAATTTTTAGTAAATTGGGGGTTAAACATTTCACCTCATCAGCTTATTATCCCCAAGGAAATGGGCAGGCTGAGTCTACCAACAAAAATCCAGTGAGAATCGTCAAAAGGCTCATCAAAGATAAGCCTGAATAATGGCACACTCTCCTCACTTATGCCATTTGAGTAGATCAAACTACCGCCAAGGTAAGAACTGGTTGCACTCCTTTCCAGCTTGTGTATGGTCAAGAAGCCATCCTTCCTACTGAGCTGGAAATATCTTCCTTCAGACTGATGCTACAGATTGAAGAATTAAATTCTTATGATGTTTCACAAAGGATAAATGAACTGATAGCTTTATAAGAGCAAAGGATGTTTGCCTTGGATAACATAAAAAAGAGACAACAAAATGTTAAGAAGTATTTCAACAGGAGTGTCAAAACTGTCAAATTTAAAGTCAATGAGAAGGTACTGCTATGGGATTCAACGTATGCTGATAGGGGAAGACATTCAAAATTTCAAAAATTATGGCTTGGTCCTTTCAAGAATCGCTTTTGTCCTGGGTACTAATTCTTATATTCTAAAGGACTTACATGAGCAATTGTTTTCCTACAACACTAACGGTTCTCACTTAAAACACTACGCATAACCAACTTGAAAATTTTTAACGTTGTTTGGATTTTCTGTATATTAGTAGTCTAGTTCTGCTTTCATTTTTTCCACTATTTTTTATTTTTGCTTTTACCGTAGTTTAGTTTATGATTTCCTTTTAATAGCTTCCTGCTGCTTTTACATTCTGTCATTTTATTTTCTGTTGTTTTAAATTTTGTAATCCTAGTTCTGTCATGTTTTACTGCTTTTCATCTTTTTAGTTTGATTTTGGTCAAGGATAAGTTGTTGGATTAGTTCTTCCAAAGTGACACTCCTATAAGATATTGTTAGTCAATAACAATCAAGCTTACACAACTGTTACGATGTTCCCCCTAAAAGTAAATGAATTTGTTACCTTCTTTAACTGTTGTCCTATAAAGAAATTGGTTATCTCCCGCTTCTGCTTTCCATTTCTTCATCCATTTGAGAGTTAAAAGAGCAAGTCCATAAATTTTTATCCTTGAAGTAAGAGAAGATTCTGGTTGGATGATTATGCATACAGGGATAAACCCCCTCATACTTAACATTTTTCACGAGTTATTCCCAAATTCCTGGTCATTTTTCCATTAAATCCGCTCACTTCCCCCTGTGGCATAATCATTCTAGTTATATCTTCTTGATTTGCTGTTCTTAGTCTGTGAAACCATCTTTTCTGAGTTCTTAATCTATTGGAAACATATTTCCTTGTGGAGTCACTAGTTTGTTGATGATAAAAATCACAACGAGGATTTAACCCGCAAATTATTGCTAAAGCTTATTATTTATAAACTAATAATATATATAATACTAGTAGGTGGGACCCCCTTGTAGATTGGAGGATCAAATAAGGTTCTTATTTGATATTTATGCTATTGTTCAACACTTCTTACAAGGTTCTACATGATTGGTGATGAAATATTGGTTCTGTTTACGTCATAATGGCAGATGGATAATGGATTTTATGTGTTGGTTTTGTTGCTCTAAACTCTAAATTCCAGTGTATGAATGGCTTATATTCAGTGTTACTATATTGCTATTGGTGCCATGAATTTTTACCTATTACACCTGTACAAGACATATGTTAGTTATAACAAGAGACAAGAGAAATATGGAAAAAAAAATCCAAGAAGAAGGAACTAAACTATGCTATGCTATGCTATACTATATGCATTTGAAATTAAATAAATTGATGTTAGTCCTAACTAGCAATTTTAGTGGCTATGTGATTTTATTGAGTTATATGAGGCACATGTGATATATGTTATAGTATGGTTTTTGGGCAATGGTTAGTATGGATCGGGTGGCACAATTGGCAAGCAATGTATGCAAGTTTCGATGCATGGATTAATGGTTGGCTGGCTGTCGTTGTAGTGCACCTTTTCTAGCTACCAAGGCTTAAACGCTCTTAAAAGAAATCTATAACACCACTTTGTACATAACTCATACATGTATTATATAATCCACATGCATTTAAACAAATAAACACATTTAAGCTAAGAGTAAAACATATTATTTACTGCTATAATTAACAATCAATAACATTTCATATTAATTCATATACATAGCAGAAATCATGATAACATAAGCAACAGAGTCATACAAAACATGATTAAAGCATAATCAGATACTTATCTTTTAATAGTGGTAGAATCCACCAACCAAGTGCAGGCCTTCCACAAACCTCCCAGCCTTAGACTGCACTGCTCATCAGCTCAACAGTGGGTCACCCCCGAGCTGGGACTAAGCTCCACCCCAAGGCAAGGAATCCTAGGCTAGGTTGAGGTTACATGGAAAACAACACAGAAAATATGGAAGGATTCTTCCCAAGATGCCATCTTACGCCCACTAATACCAGACTCTCATTCCCCACATTCCTGTTCCACCCGGGAGTATACACCTTCACAAGCATAGTCCATCGGTGCTAACCTCCCTCTCTGGGTCTTGACAACAGGCTGGATCAGGAAGTCTCAGAGCCTGAAGCTGGTGCTGGACACTCTCTGGAAGAAACCTCTTCCAACAACAACCACCTCCCTCACCTATAGAGAGATCACACACAGGCTCAATCAAAACTTGCACTAGCCAGCAAGCCACGCGCAGTCCAGCTCTGCGTGGCCACCACAACCAACTGAAAAAACAAATATAGGCTTCCAAAATAGGATTAGCAATGGTGCAAGGTCTCACAGTGTTGGTTATTGGGAACGTGTGACAAACAATCCACGCAGGGAATGACACGGGTTCCACGGCTCAGAACGGAGAGGGTGAACTCGACCTTTTCAGAAATGAACACAGGATTCTTGGCTTTCAGAATAGGGGTGAATTCAGCTCTTTCGGAATCAATCACAGGCTTTTGGTTCAATACAAAGGTATACATGGGTTTTCTCAGAGCTAGACATAGGCTTTTTGGATCACAGAGATGCACGAAGGTTCTCTGTAGAACTCGGGTCCGTCGTATTGCTCAGTGCTCCGTACAGGCTTAGGCAGTCGGGTGGAATGGGCGAGAACCCTCTCACAGCTCATCTTGGCCATTTTATTCACATGGGTTGGGGCTAACACTTGTCTCCCTGGAAATTGCATGCATTTACCCAGCACACATCACCTTCCTCATGGTCAGGAACTTAGGATAAAATATAAATGGCACATGTTCTTTTGGAATAATAATAAAATATTATTCCCAGGATTAAGCCCCCTAGGCTAAACACTTAGACCCTTTTCCCACCTTCCAACCCCTAATCCCTTGCCTTCTCTGTGGAAGCTCAGTCCCCCTTCACCCATTCATCGTGGTCGGTCTACACCTGGTGGTGTTTACAATTCTATTAAATGTCTTGCATACATACAAGTACAAAATCAGGCCCTTGGCCTCCAACCCTTAGGCTCTCTGGCCTAACAATCACATAAGCCCACTGACTTATACTAACTTGGCTCACCAGCCTATAACACATATTTAAAATTCATTTCATACATCATATTTACAACTGGGCTCGGCCTTGGGGACATTACAATCCCCCTCCCTTATTTCTGCACTGTCCTCAGTGCAACTTTACACAACATCTGCAAGCTTTTAATTTTTTTTCAAAAAGATGCGGGTACTCTGCCCGCATAACATCTGCATGCTCCCATGTCACATCCTCAGGGCTGTACCAGGTCCAATGGACCTTTACAAGCTCTATAGTTTGATTCCGGAGCTGTTTTCTTTTCCTGTCCAATATGCGCACAAGATGCACTTGCAGGACACCCTCTGGTTCCACCTGAATCACATTCCAATTGATAACATGATTAGCATCAGGTACATATTTCTTAGGCAGTGAAACATGAAAGACATTATGTACAATCATAGATGCAGGTAATGCAAGCATGTATACAACTGACCCAATCCTTTCCAGGATCTCAAATGGCCCACAAAATCTTGCTGCCAATTTGGCACAACTTCCCAACTTCAGGGAACTTCTGTTAGTCTTTACTTTCAGGAAAACATGGTCACCCACTTTGAATTCTCTATGGGTTCTATTACTGTCAGTGTAACTTTTCTGCCTATTCTGGGCAGCTTTCAGATTCCGTTTAATTTTTATCATTTGATCTTCCATCTCTTTGAGCAGCTCAGGCCCAATCACTGCTCTGTCAGCTAGATTATCCCAACTTACTGGTGTGTTGCACTTTCTTCCATAAAGTGCTTCGAATGGGCTCATCTTCAACGATGTATGATACCCATTATTGTAGGTGAATTATACTAAATGCAGGTAATCTTCCCACCTTGATGGTTTATCCATCACATACATTCTCAGTATGTCTTCTATTACTCTATTCACCCTTTCTGTCTGACCATCAGACTCAGGATGATACACTATAATAAAGTTCAGATTCATTCCGAATCCTTTGAACAGTCCTTTCTAGAAATTTGAAGTGAATTTCGGGTCCCTATCAGACACAATTGTCTTAGGAATTCCATGTAAGCGTGCCACTTCTTTTAAGAAGATATCAACAACATCTACTGCCCTGTGAGTGGTTTTCAGTGGAATGAAATTGGTAGATTTAGTAAGCTTGTCCACCACCACCATGATTGAATCATGCTACTTGCTTGTTCTAGGTAGTTCGGTGATAAAATCCATTGTTACCACGTCCCATTTCCACTCAGGAATGGGTAAAGGCTGCAATAGCCCTGCTGGGTGCCTATGCTCAGCCTTAACCTTCTGGCACTCCATACATCTGGCGATGTATTCAACGATTTATTTCTTCATGCTCGACCAAAAATAATGGCCTTTGACTGCTGCCATAGTTTTTTCATATCTAGGATGTCCAACATAAGCCACGTTATGCATTTCTTTTAGAATTTCCAGCTTCAATTCTTGGACATTGGGTACATACACTCTGTTTTTATACAGAAGTAAGCTATCAGTTCCCAAGGTGTAACTTTCCTTGGTCTGTGGTCTCTCACGCTATTGTAGCTTTGCTACTAAACCTCTGTACTGCAAATCAACATTTGCAGCTTCCAAAATTCTGTCTTTAATCTCAGTCCTGTACATGCTAATGGCTGTAGCATGTAATTTGTGCACTTTTCTGTTGAGTGCATCAACCACCTTATTTCCTTTCCCTTTGATATGCTTGATATCAAAGTCATATTCGCACAGAAACTCCAACCATATGATTTTCCTGGCATTTAAAGTCGGCTGATCAAATAAATACTTCAGACCATTATGGTCTGTTCTCAACTTGAATCTTTTGCCCATGAGGTAATGTCTCCATTTCCTCAAGGCATGGACGACTGCTGCTAGCTCTAAATCATGAGTGGCATAATTCCTTTCATGCTTTTTCAGCTTTCGGGACTCATAAAAAATTACAAATCCCTCTTGGCTGAGAACTCTTCCCAGCCCCTCCTTACACACATCGATGCACACTACGTAATCCTTATTTGGATCTGCAATCTTCAGGATTGGAGCACTGGTTTGTAGCTACTTCAATCGCTGGAAGCTGCTCTCACATTCTTCAGTCCACTGGAACTTCTTCTCCTTCCTTTGCAAGGAAGTGATAGAATGGGCTATCCTTGAGAATCTGGCTATAAACCTTCTGTAGTAGCCTGCCAGACCCATAAAAGATCTAACTTCTGCCACATTCCTTGGTGCTAACCATTCTTGGATGGCCTCCACTTTTTTAGGATCCACAACGATCCCCTTTTATGAAATAATATGTCCCAAGTAATGGATCTTCCTTTGATAAAATCAACACTTGCTCAGCTTGGCGTACAACTGGTGATTTCTCAACACTTGTAGCACCATTCTCAGGTGTTGCTCATGCTCTTCCTCTGACTTGGAATACACCAAGATATCGTCTAGGAAGACTATGAAAAACTTGTCCAAATAATCTCTGAACACTCCATTCATTAAGCACATGAAAACAACATGTGCATTTGTCAGTCCAAACAACACCATTGTG
>JASDQU011313881.1:22488-47172 GCA_032191745.1 Picea mariana
TGTAAAAGATAATAAAATAAAACAATACTAGTACTATTTAACTTTATCTCATTGGAGGGGATAAGGGGCGTTTATTAATCTTGTGACTGGGAAAGGAAGCTCCCGATTTGACTAATAAGTAAAGCTTATTCATTATGTCATAATTGAAGAGTTTACTCATTGTACCTGATATTGCTTCACTGCCAGCAGACCTATTCAGTACCCTAACAAAGTTACCTTAATATCATATAATCATTTACCCACTGCCAGCAGGCTTTTTCAGTACCCCGGCGGGTTAGCGTATACTTCCCACATCCTCATTTTTTAGTTCATGACTTATTGATTGCATTTGAGCAATGACGAGATAGAGGGGTGATATAGAGAGTTATTTATTTATTTCTGATCATGGAATGAGAACTAAATTGTTCGTATTATGATATGTTATTTCCCAATCAATTATTTTATTTTAAGGGAAATAATTTATCCCAAAAACACTTTGTTGAAAAGTATTTTCCTTGTTTTTAATTCTTTATAAAGATAAACTAGACATAAGATTTATCCTTTGATTTTTAAAGAAATTTTCTCATTTCAAACAATCTAAATTAGTTTCTCTTTGTACTAAAAAGAATTTGAAAGGCAATTGATTAAAGATGTATCCAATTGTTATATAAGATCAAAAACCAAAAACATAGTAAAAGCAAAAAGAAAGAAAGAAAATGACAAAATTCGAAAATATACATACAAAAATATTTACAGCTATTTAAAAGAATTGAAGTATCTTTTAGGAAAAATATTTTTTGAGGATTAACCCATTCACGGGAAAAGACTCTTTTTTTCCTTTAAGATTTTGCAAAATAAAAGTAGATGGACCAATTTTCAGAGCAACATGAAAAGGACCTAACCACAATTTTTGAAACTTTGAATGTTTACATTTTTCTTCATGGACTTTGTCCCATTTCAAAACTAGGTCACCAACTTCAAAATATTTGTTATCGAAATATATAATATCAAGCCACTTCTTAATGATCATTTGATGGTTAACAAAAGTATTCTTAGTTTAATCTCTCATTTTCTCTATTTTGAAGATCTGATTTGTACAATATTGGATACTAGAGCAAGGTTGTTTGTCAATGGATTGTACTAAAGCCAAGGATGGTATAGAAATATTTGGTGGAAGAATACCATATTTTCCATAAACTAAAAAGTAAGGGGAAGTACCCAATGATGCCTTATAAGTAATTTGATCTACCCACAATGCATAGATCAAGGCCTTGTGCCAATTTTTGTGATTATCAATGATAGTTTTCTTGATAATTTTTAAAAGATTTTGGTTTGTTGATTCAAATAAACCGTTACCTTGAGGATAATAATTAGTTGAATTTTTTTATTTTAATGTCCTTCTAAAATGCAAAATTTGTAAGCGATTGATTAGAAAAATAAGATGTGTTATCAAAAACTAATGTGCTTTGGAGACCAAATCTTGTAATAATATACTGATCTAAAAATGAGATTACCTAATCAGTTGTAACTGATTTCAAGGGAATAAATTCCACCCATTTTGTAAAATAATCGGTGGTGGTAAAAATATACCTATGTTGCCTGGAATAATTAGGAGAAATTTCACCAATGATATTGATTCCTCATTGTTCAAATGGATGTTCAATAATAACGGGTTGCAAAGGTAACTTTGATTTCTTTCCTCGTCCAGCTGAAGTTTGATAGCTTTTACATTTTTGAACATATGCATGAGAGTCTTTAAATAAAGTCAGCCAATAATAACCTACATGTGAAATTTTGTGTGCAGTTGTATCACTTCCAAAATGACAACCTGCATGTCTGTCATGTAAGTCAAATATTATCAGCTTTTTGTTTTTCTAAACATCTAAATAACATTGAATCGTAATTCTTTCCGAAAAGAATGCTATAGATAAGTTGATATTGTGTGGTTTTTATTCTTAGAGTGCTTTTCTTTTTAAAGTCCAAATGAGAAGGTGTAGTTCCATGATTAAGATAATAAACTAAATTTGAATATTGTGAATTGGGAATATCAGGAGTAACACATACTTGTTGTATATCTCCAGTGACCTTTACCTTATCTACATTTTTAGATGTAGTATCAATGGTTTCAGTTAATAACTTGCATAAACTTTGACCTCGTACATTTTTTGGAGGTTTTATCTCTAAATCATATTCTTGTAACGGTGTTACCCAATTTGCTCTCTTATCCCCTAAATCTTTCTGAATGAGCAAACTTCTGACTGAGGGATGTGGAACTATTACCTTGGTATGAGATTTGATAAGGAAAGGTTTGAAATGTTTGATGTATTTGAAAAGTGCATAAGCTTGTTTTTCAACATCAGTATAATTCAATTATGCTCCTTGCAATGTTGAACTTTCAAAAGCAATAGGTACTTCTATATTTTGATCATTCTTCTGTGATAACATAGATTTTTCAGAAGCAAATGTATAAAGAATGAATTCTTTATCATACTTAGGATAGAGTAAAGAAGGCGCTTGAATGATCGCTTTCTTTATAGAATTGAAAGCCTCTTTTTCGATTACATTCCACTTGAATAACGTGTCTTTTCTTATCACAAGTTGCAAGGGTAAAAATGTTTCTGTGAAATCTAGGATAAAACGCTTCACAAGATTAATTTGTCCAAGGAAAGATTGCATAGATTTTTTACCATGAGGCAAAGGAATTTCATAAATACTTGTAACTCTAGAAGGATCAATTGAAATTTCTTCTTTAGAGACTATAAATCCCAGAAGTTTACCTTCTTGAAGAGAAAAAACATGATTTCTTAGGATTTAAAGAAATTCCATACTTTCGACATCATTCAAAAACTTGTTTAAGATGATAAATATGATCTAAACGATTCTTAGAATAAATCGTTATGTCATCTATATAAACAACCACAGAAAGTGATCCAGAATGGATCCAGTAGCCAAAATGGGTCCAGGAAGGCCTAAAACTCAAAGTGCTTAGAATTGCTTCAAAATGGATGTGTATGTATGCCTCGTCTTTACGAACCCAACGCAACTTGAACGGGCTCAAACGGATGTCGTATGTGAAATATATTGCGGCCTGTTCGTTTTGCCAAACAAGAAAAAAAAATTATGCCTGTACAGTTTGTACAGTGCTGACATGGCAGCTGACTGTACAGGTCGTACGGTGACATGGAAGGTACAATAGCATGTTTACTGGACAGATGTGGTTGACAGGTGGATGAATCCTAGGTTGACACATGGCATACTAGTTGGCGAATGGCATGGTGCCACGTGGCCCTTCTTGGGCTACCACATGGCACCCCTTCATTGGTTTGATGGTTGAATGGAAAAAAATTTATGGAACAAACCGAAGTCAAACTTGTAACCTCAAGTCCAGGAAAGTAACTTGGCAGGTCCGGGCTACCAGCCCACCCACGATATTACTTGAAAGCTATAGTTTAAAACTTGTATTTAAACTTACCTTTATGTAAATCGGGTGGAGTAAAGCATTGGGGCCTAGCCCCAGCCCCGGTGCATTCACTTTTCCATATGACAAAACCACATGTACTTACCTTAAGCATTGGCGTGGGAATTTTTATGATATATCTCCAAGCCCCTGATGCATTCATACTTCATACGACTGTTACCTATGACTCGGACTTCCAAACATTTGGCGCGGATTTATGGTTAGCATCGATCGGTCGAGCTAGCTCGTCGACCAGGTCTCATAACTAGGAGCTATGACTAGGGGGCCAAAAAATTGTTATAGGCACGTGGATTTTAGTGTTGTGGGCACATGGACAAACATGCGACCAAAGGTCGGGAGCAAAGGGATAAAGACTAGGGGCCACCACGCCAGCCTAGCGCTTGGCCAAATGGAGGGCGCACACATGACCAGGAGCCCGGGAAATCGGGGGTTGCCCCCTTATTTTATCCAAAACTGGGTTTTAAAACATTATAATATATATTTTATTTGATTTTTCAGCAGTTTTGAGAGATTTTGGCCAATATTGGGGGATCTGGAGCCCTTTTTTAGGCCATATCTTGGGGGGGAGTTGGGATTTTGTTTCCAAATTCAAGTCTATATAAAATAGAGGTTCTTGGCAGCTTTAGAGAGGTTTATAGTAGGGAAATTATGAAGAATTGAAAATCCAAAGCCATTTTTATGCAAGGAAGCCATTGAGGAGAGCAACTTTGTGGGCCATTTCTGGGAGCATTGTTCATCCATTTTCAGTGCCGTCAATTTTGATGGGTTCTTGAGATCTAGCAGAAAACAACCAAATCAGTTTGCAATACATTTGGCACTTTTATGATTTACTTTTGAAGCTTTGAAGAGAAATAAGAAAGCCTCACCCAGTGAGACAAAGGCTCGGAGACGTAGGCGAGATTGTCGAACTCCGTTATCAACTTTTGATATTATGGTTTGTTGTTTCTTGTGCTTATTTCCAGATATGTATATTTCATTATGGCTGCCATGTTTCATCACTAATTATTCCTCTTTCATCAAATTCCTAAATGGTTAATAAACTCATGTTTTAAAACTCAACCATAGTCTTTAAAAGATCTTTTCGGATCAAGTGGTATCAGAGCTAGTTGACGGTTGGTTTTTGAGTTTGCATGATTACCAGGGAAAAGATGAATCATGGTGAAGGCGATATTGTTGAAGAGAATCCTGAGATTGGACCGAGAAGGTGGACATCTCAAAGTGAGAAAAAGACATCTAAAGAGGGATTTTCTCAAGATGAGAAGGATTTTCGAAATACTCTCTTTGACATGGCAGAGATGGTGAAAGTGTTGTATGAAGATTACTTGGAACGAAAGAGATCGGTTCAAGGGAAATATTCAAAAAATGACAAAATCGAAGAAGAATTGAAGGAATTGTCTTCTACACTCGATTTAGAAAACATCTCTTAGGTATGCAGTGGAAGTCATTCATCAATTTTGCATTGTTCCCATCAAGAGGTTCTTTTGGTGCATTTGAAAAACATACAAGAGGTGTAGGTTTGAAATTTCTAACCAAGATGGGTTATAAAGGAAATGGCCTTGGAAATAAGGGCCAAGGTATCGTTAATCCCATAGAGGTTTTGGAAATACCTCGTTATTTAGGATTGGGATATGGTGAAGAAGAGATTGGAAAATGCTCCAAAACATTGGGAGCAAGTGATGCTTCATTTGACCAGCTTAATTCATTGCGGGAACAATTCACGAAAGGTGATGGTGTATCACTCCATGATGGTGATAGTGAATGCAATTCATCTCCAACAAAAAGTGAAGATAAGCAAGACATGTATAATGGTCATGGTTGTTCCAAATATTTTTTTGATTATAAAAAGCATAATCATGTAATCCAAAACTTGTGGAATATGTATCCTAGTACGTTTTTTCATTCACCCAAGCATTGTGTGGCCAAGTGTTCGAAGAGAAAATATTTGTATAGGAAATTTATGTCGACCAGGAAGGAGACACGACATAAAGAGTCAAATCCACAATGGAAGAAAGAGAAGGGAAAACAAGTTTGGATGTCAAAAAACCATTGCACTTATTGCAACAATGGTGGACATCAAAAGGCTAAATGTTGGAAGCTTAATCTGGAGCTTCGTCCAAAGAAGGACAAAAGGATTGTGCATGTACTCACAAAGGAAGAGGCATTACCAGCGAAGCAAGAGGAACAACATGAAGGAAAGAAAATAGTCACTTGGTTTTTTGAGTAGTGGATGTCACATCTTCATTGTATTTTGCTTCCATTAATGTAATCACACATGTTGTAATGATGACCTGTTATAACATCATTTTGTACAACATAATGTTTTGTTTTTATCCTTATGAGTATGTAATCAGTAAGATCAATTTTGTAACCTTTTGGAGGACCAAAAGGTCTTTAGTGGGGAGGTGTGATCCAGAATGGATCCAGGTGTTGAGCACTCAACACACCCTAAAAAGGTTTATGTCAATTTTTTTACTTTTTGGGTACCACTTGATCTTTCACACTGTCTGATTGTGCATGCCTTCGCTTTTCATTGTGTTTTCATGTTGAGTCGTTTAAATTCTACTTTAATTGTGAAAATCATCTTAACTTTAAAAGGGACTAACATTTACTTAAGGAATCGATAGTCCAAACTTTTCCCCAATGCACTTAAGAAATTCGGCCTCGGGAAGGATTATAAGTGACGAAAATCACTTGAGAAAACCAAAATAGTCGAGCATCGATCTTCAACGGCATTGGTAGAATAAAGTCTCTCATCTCTGCGATTAAGATTCATTAAAGATATCGCCGAAGACCGATCCGTTCGGCATCGGCAAAAGATTATAAGAATAAGCATCGCACGAAGTAAAAGAATGATATCACCGATCGCTGACACCTTTCGGCATCGAAAATCCCATGCTTAGTTTAATACACAAGCGTTTTGTTAACAACCCTGATACCGACTGAGATGTATGGTCGAACCTTCTATCCTCGGGTGTCACGTGTCATTGTCGAAGTAGTTAAACATACGATCTGGTTTCCCCTAAATTCGTTACTATCTCCTAAGATCCACATTGCACCTCGGATCAATTCTACCATATCAACATCGTGTAATGAAACCCATTGGCGTCGGGGGGGGTGGTTGTCTCAAGAGGGCACGAACGGAAAAATACATAAGGATATCACCGATCCCCGATCTATCCACTAAGAAACACGACATGATGGGATGTTTATCCCTAAGATACGTTAGGTACGACGCATTTAAAATGTTAATTAAGTCCTAGATCGTACATTAGTTGTTATTTTGTGCACAAATCAAAAGGACTGTCTAAGCCTGTCGATACAATGCATCTTCCTCCGCCGTCAACCAAGTTAGAATTTATTTGCAGAGATCTGACGATAGGTTGTTTTGAATTGAATTTATTACTTGTATTAACTGGTTGATATGACTGATAGGATCTCTCCCATTATATTATTTTGAGTCATTGTGTATGAACCTATTCTGCGCAGCAAGAAGTTCGGAGCACCTAGAGGAGCAAGGCTAGCAATCTGGAGAAAGCTTCCAAGGTCCAGTGAGTATTAAAACAACAATTTTAGCAAGCATTATAGGTATGTATCGGCTTATGGTGTTTTACACTTCATTTCATATGTTTTCATCCACCGCTACTCTGTACACATGTTTAAAGGATCGTGATTACCTGTAGGAACAATGCCCCCAAAGAAACCCACCACCGGGAAATCCCCAAGAGAGCCAAAGCTACAAGAACCAGAGGCTGGAGAAGGTTCCTCCCTAGTAGTTGCAAGGCAATTGGAATTCACTCCAAAGTCGGTGCCCTCCATCAAGACAACCACCAATATGGCCTTCGTCTAGCCCCCAGTCTTTGGAGACACAGAGGTGAACATGGGGACCAAAAAAATATTCCCTTGCTGGGAAGAATTGTTTAAGAAAATCAAGAAGGAGGAACCCCTCGAGTATACCCTGCAAAATGATCCTGATACGAGAAGACTCGACCATGAAGTTATCCCAAATGTCTACAAGGATTATTTGCACATGGTGACAAGCAGGACTCTGGTATTTCCCTGCATCAAACTCTTGAAATGGCTTATTGATCACACTGATGCACATAAGTGTTTAATTAATGACAAAAATGGAGGATGCGTTGAGGTTTTCCTCCCATTAGAAGTTCAAAGTTACTGCAAGCTCAAGGAACCGAAGGAATGTTTAAACACTGAATTTGTTTTGAGTTTCTACCAGAAGCATGACACCAACAAGATTATGGTGTCCTGGTAGAGGGAAGATAAAAAGTTCACCAACCGGACCTCCGGCTGGTACCCGATGGCCAACCTAAGAGAGCCTTACATCTATATAATGGCCCTTCTCCGCCGATTGCATGGGGAGAAAGACTACACTAGGTTTTTAGAGGCGTGGATGCCTCTGGCTTATACCATAGCCATCTCTGGAATAGGTTTTAATTGGGGTGAAATCATCTCCAAACAGTTTAGCACTTGCATATGACAAGATCAGACACTGAAAGAGGGAGAAACCCCTTCCTTCTACATGTCCTCGTATCTGTTGGATGTCGTCTGCACTAAGAACATTTTTGTTGGAATGAACTTGAACTAGCACTCCTCTGAGCTCCCAGTTCATGTATACTTCAGTGTCTTATGGGAAAATAGGTACAATAAATCATATTCTCTGATCTGTGATCAGTTTATTGCACACATTTATTCTTTGCTTTTCAAGAAAGAGTGCCCAAGGTTGTCGGATGAAGCAAAAAGGGTTGTATCGAAAGTACATCACCAGTATCTAAACGAGCGTGAGACCTACATCAGGGTTTTCGGCACCATGGGGGCACCCCATATGTTACCCATATATGACCCCGATCGACTAGTGTTAGGGGAAATTTGTTATCAGCCATTCTACAAGGCTATAACACCACTTTAGTAAAGGACAAGAAGCGAGCCTTCATACCTTATGGGTTTTGTATTGGCTTCTACATGGTCAAGGACACCACGTAGGCCAAGCAAGAAGGGATGAGTCAATTGGAATTCTGATTCCAGACTGGCCGTTTTCGCAAGCACGATCCCAAGGGGTTGGTCCTGAAACATGTATCGCATGTATCATCCTGTTGGCCTTATGCCCATGACTAGATTGAAGATGAAATTTTCAATGAAAACGCTCAAGACTAGAATGAGGTGGTGACAAGGATGGTTGATCCTAAAACAACCAAGTTCAAGGCCATGAGTTGGGAGGATCAAGCGTCATCCTTGGAAAAAATGGCTCAAGAAATTCTCAGGGCCCGAGAAGGAAGGGTAGCATCTGAACCGGGTGAAGCGATGGGCAATCCCCAAGAAGCCATTGAAGCGACAGAAGTTTCTCAGGTATCCCCGGTACAAGTCAGGGATTCCCCTAAGGTTCAAGTTGTCAAGGAAATATGGGGACTCATGTATCAACAAGCCCAATTGTTAATGAAGTGAATGCATGATAACTCGGACCTCATAAGGTGGTCTATGCTTCCTACAGATAGCCTAGAAGAAAGCCCGACGGAACCACGTGGCCCCGATTTCATAAACCTTGGTAACACCAATGGGTCAGATGACCCTGAATCTACAACATCGTCGTCCAATTCACCGATAGGCGGGATGACTCAACCAAAGACAGTTCAGGTGTCAATAGAAACATGCACGCCTAATCCTTTGACCAAGCTTATAACTATATATAGTGACGATGAGAACCCAAAATAATCTCATGACACCCTTGTGTGTGTCCAAGAGGAAAAAGGACCTAAAAAGAATTTTTCCCCTGAGCCCGAAGCGTAAACAGAGGAGGTCCTACAAAAGGAAACAGAAGTTGAAAGTGGCCACTAAACAAAGGAACCTGATACATCGAAAACCAGAGCAGATCTGAAGGATAAGCCTGAATCAGATGAGCCAAAGAAAGAATCCCCGCAAAAGGAAGTCAACGGTTCTGCGGCCAACGAGCAAGTAAGTAACAATCCTGTGCCCAACGTCTCTATTCCGCTCAATACTCAGATTCTCGATGAGTGACAGGTAGAGGTTGGGCCTTCGAGGCACAACGAGGAAGTTCAGGAGCCTAATCTTGAACAAGTATACACCACCGGTAGCTTGGGAAACACACTCACATGGAACAATTAGAAAATACTCAAGTCGATAGACGAGGTAGCAGATATCTATGGGATCTCCTACGATCAAAAGAGAAAGGCCATCGTTCAAAGGACTACAAAGAAAAGAAAGATCATGTTGGATCACTCCATCTTTGTTACTACAGAGGAAAACTTGATAAACACAGCAAACACCCGAACGTCTGAACTTATCGGTGTGTGGAAGGCACTCTTAGAGGCCACCCTGGATAGGGACAAACAGGATGAAAATGAGTTATTCACCGCCCTAAAGGAGTTATAACACTTACGTCATCTGGCTGAATATTATAAAGGCACCACATAGACCATTGTGTACCCAGAAAGGTGAGTTTGAAGAAGTTTACAACGAGTTCAAAAAAGAGTGACACATTTTAACTGCAAAAATAGTTGAGTTCCAGGAGGACACTCTCATGGCACTCGCGACATGCAGGGATATGGAGCGATGGTATGAAAGGGAACAACAAGCAGTAGAAATATTTGAGTACATTGATGCAGTCCAGCAGGGCCAAGACAAAGAAGAACATGGCATTCAAATGATAGGCAAGAGTAGTCTTAATCGCATGAAGCGATCAGCTGAGTACTGGGCTAAGATGTCTCAGGACCCACATCGAGAAATCCAAGAGTAGTGGATCAGATGCAAGAAGCATTGGGATAAAACTAATAAAGTAATGAAGGATATCGGACTCCCCGAGTTCGGCACCCCCGACAACTTCATCGACCTAAGCGACGTAGTTGAGTCGCATGTCAAACAAGATTCGCTATGGACCTAAGAGCTCAAAAATATGACCGACGCGATGCCATGGCAAGTGCAATGATTTACGGAGCATCTGATCAGAGCTCGAACTGTGCTACAACAGTTGAACTCCAGTCTAGTAAATTATTGGATGCATGCGATGGACATCAGAGGAATACATGTGGCTCCGATGGAACAACACAAATTTCCATGGGCTCAAACTTGTGAAGATTTGTTCATTAGTTGGTCTGAGTATGAGATAAATCACCCTTATCAAGAGATATCTCGGGCTGACTGTTAAAGAAACTGTTAGAAGATGATGCCACGTGGCAAAAAATTTTCTACTTAAACTGCACTTAGCTGTTAATTTCAGTTGAAATTTACATTATAAATAAAGACATTGACCAATTAGTGAGGGTTCGATGGTTGTTGCAAGAACTCTTTCTTTTTTGGTTTTTAAGAATGATTTTGAAGTTGCTATGAATTAAGAAGTACTTATGGACCAGAGACAAGTTATTTTCATCAAATGCATGTGATTGGACATGGAGAAGAACTATTTCCCATCTCATTTCATGAATGATGTTGTAATGAGTAAGAGCTATTTAATCTATTGTCAAGTTATCTGGTGCAATATTTTGTTGTTCTTTACTTTAAGTGATGAAGATGAATCATTGTGTGAACATGTGATGAAAGATTATGGTAGATGAATTATTTTTCTTGCCATTATCTTATTTGCATAAGTGCTTTCTTTCTGATAATTAGTTTCCCAGAAATTAATTGGATGCTCACATGGTTAATGTATTAGTACAAGGCCTGTGGTATAAAATTGTCATCTGCACGCTTGAGCAGCGGGTTATCCCAAGCTTAGCCTCTTCCCCAGTAGTTTAAAACTTAATTATGTTTTTCGTCAAGTTGGTTTATACTGGTTTTCATCTCTCATCCCAATCCCACCCAAGAGAAAAATACAGGAGAAAATAGTCCTAACTGAAGGAAGAGCCTTCATAAGAAAACACAAAGTCCATCAATAATTTGGCCAGATCCCAAGATCTAGTGAAACATTCCATTGTTAAACGCTACAGAGTCTAATTGGGCCTCGGTGGCGGGTTTGGTTCTTACTATTGAATCAAGGGATTTAAGACCCATCAACAGAATTGGCACTAGAAGGAGGGATTGAGAATGAATGGCTGAATATATATTTTATATAGCATTTCAAACAACCTACAGATTCTTAATAGCCCACATGCATGGCTAGTCATTCACAAGACAACCCACGCACATTGAGTACTCCTGAAAGGGTTAACTCACCCCAGCCCAAGGAAGAACCTTTTCACCCTGAAATACCTTACGCTCTTCCTCATAAAGAAGTATATCAATTCAGAAGAATTACAAGAGCCTATGCACGACAGATCGATGCATTGTCCTTGGATCCCATACTCCCTCAAAGAAAACAACAAAGCATACCAGTGGTTAGTACTCCCAATGAGGTTTTCATACACTCGGTAGAAGACTTAATAGATTTCACAATCACTGAAATCCAAGAACCTCTTGATTTGATACCCGAAACGGCAGTCGGCGATGTCTCTGAACTAGGTGACTTTTCGGAAGAAGAAGAGTTTAACTCAGAGTCTGATTATATGGAAGGAAACAACGACCATAATGATAAAAGGGAGAACCCGCCTCTGAAAAATCATCCTTGGTTGGCCATAGACACTTTGGCCCTCCCAGGACTAGTTCATAACCTTCATCGTCATCCAGAGAAGTTGCTTCCTAAGTTTGATCACGAAACCTCTGGATTTCCTAAAGATCATATCAAGAAATTTATACTAGCAATCGGGCTTATGAACGTCCAACATGAAGACGTAGTATGTAGATTTTTCCCCTATACGTTTGAAAATTCAGCTTCCACATGGTATTTCAATCTGCTAGTAGGATCTATAACCAGCTGGACTAAGTTCCAGAAATACTTTCTAGATAAATTTGCAGAGGAAACTACTATGGGAGCTCTGATGGTTGAGTTGTTTGCAGCCACCATGAGTTTGAAAGAGAGGGTCAAAGATTTCAATCAAAGATTCACGACCATATGAAACAAATTCCAACCTGTGGTGAGACCAACTCAGGAGTTGCAAATCGAGGTTTATTCTAACGCTCTCCTGACTTCTATTTCTATGTTTGTAAAAAGGGTCACCAAGCAAACCCTGGCTGAAAATTTTGAAGAATCCAAAACGGTAGAATTCCAGATGAATGGATGTAAAGAAGGTCAGGCTTCTTTGATCAAGAAAGAAGTTCAACCTCCTCCTAGGAGAGGGCTCCTTTTGACTAGGTTGTCGAGCAAGCAATCAGAACAGACTCTCAACAAGGGTAACAAAAACATAGAAGACCTACAATGCATGGTTAAGAAATTATCAAATAAGATCATAGACATGAAAAGGAATGCAGGGGAGGGAAACTAGGGCCAAAGACCCTATAAGCATTTCTTTAAAAGAAACCCACCATTCAAGGCAATTGAACCTCCCCCAGCTAATTTAAATATTGATCTAGGGAATGTTGCATCTAATTCTTTCTATACTTATCACTAGGAAAACCACTCTGAAAGAGACCGCCCTCAATGGGTGCATCCCATGAATTTGATGGCCAATCAGTTTCTAGACAAAGTTTCTATGATTGAACAACCAAGCAGTTCAGTTATGAACATTGTTGACCATGAAGAGATTGATCCCCCACAAGATACAACCATGATGATATGGGATCCCGACCTGATCATGCCTACCGACGACCTATTTGAGTCTCGAGAGAAGCCCGTGGAAGTCTCAGTGGTACAGACACGCAATAAAGGCCCACCTTTCTCGAAAGATACCGCTGCCACCCATAATTCAAGGAATAAAGCAACTCCCGATCACCCGAGAACACCTTTCTCTCTCGGCAAAAACCCTATAAGCATCCATACCTGGGAATCGCCCAAACTAGATTACAACATAGTCGAAGATCTGAAGAAGTTAAAGGCTAATATATCAATTATGGACATATGCAGGATTCCCCAGCAGAAGGAATTTATGTTACAAGCTTTGAACTCAGTTGAAAACCCGATGACAGGCAATGGTCAGGACATAAATCTATCCCCCACAGATCTGGTGAGTAAACCAACTGTCAACACCTGCTCGGAAGACATGAAGGAAAAACCTTTTGTTCCACCGTTCCTCTTAACTTTTGAAGTCTTCAATAGAAACCGTCACAACTGTTTGGTGGATTCTGGAGCGTCTTCCAATGTTATTCCCTTGTCTATTTGCAAAAAAATAAATGTCGTTCCTCTCAAGAGTGATAAACATGTCATACAACTAGATAGAACCTAGGTCAAGTTCATGGGTGAACTCAAATATGTAATGATCAGAATAGCGATACACCCCAAGTTTGTGCAAGTGATTGACATCATTATAGTAGATATTCCAGAGTCCTATGGGTTATTACTAAGTCGAGATTGGTCTGAAAAGATAAACGGATACTTCAGTATAAATTGGGCACACCTCTGGCTACCACTAAAGGGATACAAGAACATGATCAGGATCGATAGGGAGAGATACCTAAAACATACAGTCAATGATCTAGAAACCCTGAATGAACCCTCATCCATAGATTTCCCCATGTTGGGCAATTATTCCTGCTATTCCCACTTTAGAAACTTTTCTCCTCTCTTTTCCAATGTCCCTCTCACTCAAAACTCTGAAATGGTTTTTCAAGAGAATTCGTCGATACCGATAGAAGACGCACTCTTCTGTCAAGACCATGTGCTAGAGATTACAGGACAAAAGATAGGAGAACAAAAAATTAATAAGGAAAAGGAAAAGAGTGATTGTCTTCCACAAATTTGGACTTTGTACTTTGATGGATAGAAATAGAAAGAAGGATCAGGAGTAGGGTGCATCCTCATTGATCCTAAAGTTAAACGTCATTTCCTATCTTGTAGGATAGAATTTGAATGTACAAACAACACTGTTGAATATGAAGCTCTAGTACAAGGATTAAAGAAAGCTATAGACCTGAATATCAAAGAATTGAAGGTTTTCGGGGATTCTAGAATTATCGTTAGACAAGTAAGGAATACTATACATTTAAATTCTCCTCACCTAAATAACTATCAACAGGAGGTGCATAGGTTAATAAAGCATTTTGAAGCCTTCAATATTACATCGATCCCCAGAGCAAAGAATATTCTTGCTGACTCCTTGGACACGGCTACTTCCAGGTTGTCGCCTCTAGAGGATTATGAAGCCTCCCAATTCATTGTGGAGCTGCTCTACAAATTGTCGGTACCTAATAACATTTCTAATTGGAAAGTCTTTGAAGGAGATGAACAGATCGTAAACTTCTTGAATAACCAAGAAAATTTCAAAGATTTGGCTATTGACGATGAAATATTCCAAGAGCAATCAACATAGACCGATCCTAGGAAAAGACAACATGTTGATAAATCAAAGTCTCACACAATCCCTAAAGGGATAGCTAATATAGAAAATCTGTTTGATCTAAAGGAGAGATTTAAGGGGCCTACAAATGAAAAGATGGGTAGCTCTTGTCCCCTGCATGAAACCATAAATCTTGGGACCCCAGAAAACCCAAAGAATGTGAACCTCGGAAAGACTATATCCAAAGAGGAAAGGAAATTTATCTCAAATTATTCAGACAATACCAAGATGTCTTTGCATGGTCCTATCGAGATCTGAAAACATATGATACCCGCATCATTCAACACACTATCCCGTTAAAATCCAAAGTGAAACCTTTCCAATAGAAGCTCTGAAAGTATCACCCATCCCTGGAACCTCTCATGTATCATGAATTAAAGAAACTTTTAGACACTAAGATCATTTTCCAGGTTAGGCATTCCGCATGGGTAGAAAATCTCGTCCTGGTGAGGAAAAAGTCGGGAGAGATCCGTCTATGCGTAGATTTTAGGAACCTCAACAGAGCTTCAGAAAAGGACAATTACCTAGTCTCGCCGATGGAACAACTTCTGCAGACCGTGTCTGACTCGGAGATTTTTTCTCTACTAGACGGTTTCTCAGGTTACAACCAAGTCCTGGTTTCAGAGGGAGGTCATTTAAAAACTACCTTCTGAACCAAGTGGGGAACCTTCGCTTATAAACGCATGCCTTTCGGGTTAATTAACATAGGAGCGACCTTCCAAAGGGCCATGGACGTAGATTTCCAAGGACTAATCAACAAGTGTGTGGTAGTGTATCTAGATGACGTAACAGTGTATTCAAAGAATAGAGAAAAGAACATCCAACACTTAACTCATATTTTTGAAAGGTGTAGGAGATACGGTATATCCCTAAACCCTAAGAAAACTATCTTCAGTGTCGAAGAAGGTAACCTGCTAGGTCACATTATATCTCAAGCAGGCATTCACGTACACCCATAAAGGATTAAGGCCATATCTCAACTCTCGTTGCCCCATAACAAGAAAGCTATGCAGTCCTTTTTCAGGAAAATCAACTTTGTGAGGAAATTCACTCCCGATTTCCCAGAAATCATCAAACCCTTACAAAAGATGATTCGTAAGGATGTCAAATTTAAGTGGGATGATGAGAGAAAATATTATTTCAAAAATATTAAAGCTGTTATATCACAGGCCCCAATGTTATAGAGTCTCGATTTTAATAGAGACTTCTTCCTCTATACTTTCACCTTCGACCAATCGTTAGCTGCAGTTTTGACTCAGAAGGATGATGACAACAACAAGGCCCCAGTGTCATTCATGAGCACTAATATTCAAGGAGCTGAGCTCAATTATCATGTTATAGACAAATGGGCCTATGTGGTATATAAGGAAGTAAAACACTTTAGGTCTTACATTCTCAAGAACCACACCAAGGTAATCGTCCCACATCCAACGGTCTGATCCTTGTTTACTCAGTAAGAAATGGGAAAAATAAGAGGGAACTAGATGGCAGCAGTCCAAGAATTTGATCTAGATATAAAACCTACCAAACTAGTAAAAGGGAAAGGATTGTGCAAACTTGCAGCCGAAGCCCTTGACCAAGTTAATGAATACTCTGGATGGGAGAATGAGATGGTGCTATGGTGTGGCGAAGTGTCGTATATTTCTCCAGGATAAGAGTCTTGGTATAAGGATTTAGCTTTTCTCCTACACCATAGGACTTGTCCAGAAAATATCAACCCTAGGGAAAGGAGAGCTCTCAGGTTAAAATCGGCACAATATCGCCTTGTAAGTTCGGTACTCTTACGAATAATTATGATGGGGTACTACTAAGATGTCTCGAACATGAAGATGTAGACAAGGTTCTGAAAGAGCTCCATGATGGACCTGCAGGTGGGAATTTCGCGGGAAACACCACCACTCATAAGATATTGAGAGCTGGCTATTATTGGCCCACGATGTTCAAAGACTCTCACACCTATGCTAGAAACTGCAAAACTTGTCAAATGAGCATCGGGAAGGAGAATAGGGCGGCAGTTCCACTCCAACCAGTAACTGTCTCTAGGACTTTTGAGAAATGGGGGTTGGATATCATAGGGGAAATTACACCCAACTCCTCAAAATAGCATAAGTACATCCTTACTGCTACCGACTATTTCACTAAATGGGCAGAGGCCATCCCTCTGACTCATGTAAACGAAAAGGTGGTAATCCAATTCATAGAACAACAAATAATCATGAGGTTTGGTTTCCCTTTTTTCCTAGTCTTTGATAATGAAGCTTATTTTTATTCCACCCTACTGACGGAGTTTTCTCTGGACAAAGGAATCATAATCAGATACGCTGCGAATTATTATCCACAAGGAAACAGTGTGGCAGAATCAACTAATAAGAACCTAGTGAGGTATTAAAAAAGACGGTTGCAGATAACCAAAGAAATTGGCATAATCTACTCCATAACACTTTGTGGGCCGATAGAGTCACACCCAAGGAAGTTATAGGGAATTCCCTATACTTCTTGGTTTATGGGAAAGAAGCCATCCTCCCAAATGGGTTCTATCTTCCATCTCTCAAACTAGCCCAAGATTCCAGCGAGGAACCTTCATCGGCCATTCAACAAAGAATCAACACGTTTCTCATGCTGGAAGAAGAGAGAGAAAAGGCCAAGTCAAAGTTCCTAGCTCACCAACAAATAGTGAAAAGACGGTTTGATAAGCATAAGGCTAAAGAGAAGAACTTTGAAGTAGGAGACTTATACATGAAGTGGGACAGGGAAAATGAACCAAAAGGGAAGAATTCTAAGTTTCAGAATCTATGGCTTGGACCTTTCTAGGTGGCTGAGAAGATTGGGGCAGGCACTTATCGGTTGCAGAATATTAGGGGGGAACCTGATGCCCTCCCAGTGAATGGCCAAGCCCTAAAACAATACTTCCAATAAATAAATAAAAACAAAATTGAGTGTTTTATGTTTTGTCTAAGTGTTTTCATGATTGTCGAATTGTTATTTTCTTTTACTGTCTGGATTTCTGTGCTTTTGAAAGTTGTATTTAGCAGGACAATGGATGAACTCAAAACATGCGACATAGTGAACTCTGTTCCTAACCCATCGCTCACGTACAAACACAAGAAGCATAGGATAATCTGTGGTTTCTCTGAGGAGTCCTCTATCTAAACCTCGCCAAATGAAGAACTTTGGAGAAATGTCAGAAGTGTCTGCTTGGTGGTTTGGTAAGACCTTAAGGGAAAGAAGGAAAGATGGAAAGGACTACATGAACCCAGAAGAAAAAGCTAGCAAAGGATCCACCTTAATCATCTCACCTTGAAAAATAAACAGACATCATCCTCTCCCACTCGCTTAGGGCATCATGCTGAAATAAAATTGATATTATCAAAAGAGTGAAAAGTAGGAGAGGGTATGCAGATATCCTCGCCAGGTCTATGGACGCTCGCTGGCAGTGGAGTGACACCGAAGAAAGTGGGTGGAGGTAACTAAAGGATTCATTCCTTTGAGTGGTTTGCTAAACTTTCGTAAAAAGGGGGAATGAGTCAGGGTCAAAGGAAATGAAGGAGGAAAAGGGTTAAAACCCCACAGGCATACCCGGAAGCATCAACCTGAGAAATCCATATGCAAAGGTAAAGAGGTTTTTATTTAAACCAGTCAAGTTTCTCCATCATCTTCCACATCAACCGAGCCTTGGAGGAGGAACAAAGATTCTTCTTTCGCCCAGTGAATCGCCATTTGTTGATCATTCAACACACCCTAAAAAGGTTTATGTCAATTTTTTTACTTTTTGGGTACCACTTGATCTTTCGCACTATCTTATTGTGCCTGCCTGTGCTTATCATTGTGTTTTCATGTTGAGTCATTTAAAGTTTGCTTGAATTTTCAAAATCATCTTAACTTTAAAAGGGACTAACATTTACTTAAGGAATCGACAGTCGAAAGTTTTCCCCGACGCGCTTAAGAAATTCGGCATTGGGAAGGATTAAAAGTGACGAAAATCGTTTGAGAAAACCAAAATAGTCAAGCATCGATCTTCATCGGCGTCGGTAGAATAAAGTATCTCGTCTATGCAATTAAGCTTCATTAAAGATATCGTCAAATACCGATTTGTTCAGCATCGGCAAAAGATTAGAAGAATAAGCATCGCATGAAGTAAAGGAATGATATCACTGATCGCTGACACCTTTCGGCATCGGAAATACCAAGTTTAGTTTAATACAAAAGTGTTTTGTTAACAACCCTAATCCCGAGTGAGATGTATGGTCGAACTTTCTATCCTCAGATGTCACGTGTATCGTTGGAAGTAGTTAAACATACGATCTAGTTTCCCCTAAAGTCGTTACTATCTCCCGAGATCCATGTTTCACCTCGAATCAGTCCTGCCATATCAACATCGTGTAACGAAACCCGTCAGCGTCGGCGGGTTGTCTCAGGAGGGCACCAACAGAAAAATACATAAGGATATCGCTGATCCCCGATCTATCCACTGAGAAACACGACGTGATGGGATGTTTAGCCCTAAGATACGTTAGGTACGACACATTTAAAATGATAATTAAGTCTCGGATCGTGCATTAGTTTCTATTTCGTGCGCAAATCAAAAGGACCACTTAAGCCTACTGATACAATGCATCTTCTTCCGCGCCTCCGTCGTCAACTGAGTTAGAATTTATTTGCATAGATCTGATGGTAGGTTTTTTTAATTGCATTTATTACTCGTATTAACTGGTTGATATGACTAATAGGATCTCTCTCGTTCTATTCTTTTGAGTCATTGTGTATGAACCTATTTTGTGCGAAAATAAGTTTGGAGCACCCAGAGGAGAAAGGCTAGCAATTCGGAGAAATCTTCCAAGGTCCAGTGAGTATTAAAACAACAATTTTAGCAATCATTACATATATGTATCGTCTTATGGTGTTTTACGCTTCATTTCATATGTTTTCATCCACATTTACTCTGTACACATGTTTAAAGGATCATTTTTACCTACAGGAACAATGCCTCCGAAGAAACCCACCACCAAGAAATCCCCAAGAGCGCCAAAGCTACAAGAACCAGAGGTGGGAGAAGGTTCATCCCTAGCAGTTGCAAGGCAATTGGAATTTGCTCCAAAGTCGGTGCCCGTCATTAGGACAACCACCAAAAAGGCCTTTGTCCAACCCCCAACCTTTGGATACATAGAGGTGAACATGGGGACCAAAATAGTATTCCCTCGCTGGGAAGAATTGTTTAATAGAATCAAGAAGGAGGAACCCCTCGAGTATACCCTGCACAACGATCCTGATATGAGAAGACTCGACAATGAAGTTCTCCCAAATGTACGCAAGGATTATTTGCACATGGTGGAAAGCAAGACTCAGGTATTACCCTGCATCAAACTCTTGAAATGACTTATTGATCACACTGATGCACATAGGTGTTTAATTAAATAATACAATGGTGGATGCGTCGAGGTTTTCCTCCCATTAGAAGTTCAGAGTTACTACAATATCAGGGAACCGAAGGAAAGTTTAAACATTGAATTTGTTTTGATTTTCTACCATAAGAACAACACCAGCAAGATTATGGCATCCTGGTGGAGGGAAGATAAAAATTTCACCAACCAGACCTCTGGCTGGTACTCGACGGCCAACCTAAGAGAGCCTTCCATCTATCTAATGGCCCTTCTTTGTCGATTGCATGGGGAGAAAGACTACGCCAGGTTTTCGGAGGCATGGATGCCTCTGGCTTATACCATATCCATCTATGGAACAGGTTTTAACTGGGGTGCAATCATCTCCAAGTAGCTGAGCACTTGCATACGACAAGCTCAGACACCGAAAGAGGGAGAAACCCCTTCCTTATACATGCCCTCGTATCTGTTGGACGTCATCTATGCCAAGAACATTTTTTCTAGAATGAACTTGAACTGGCACTCCTTTGAGCTCCCAGTCCTCGTATACTCCGACGTCTTATGGGAAAATATGTACAATAAATCTTATTCTCTGATCTGTGACCAGTTTATTGCATGCATGTATTCTTTAATGTTCAATAAAGAGTGCCTAAGGCTGTCGAATGAAGCAAAAAGGGTTGTATCGAAAGTAGGTCACTGGTATCTAGACAAGCGTGAGACCTACATCAGGGTTTTTGGTGCCATAGGGGCACCCCATCTATTACCCATTTATGTCCCCGATGGACCAGTGTTAGGGGAAATTTGTTATCAGACCATTCTACAAGGCTATAATGCCACTTTAGTAAAGGACAAGAAGCGGGCCTTCATACCTTATGGGTTTTATATTGGCTTCTACATGGTCAAGGACACCGCACAGGCCAAGCAGGAAGGGTTGAGTCAATTGGAATTTTGATTCCATAATGGTCATTTTCGCAAGCACAATCCCAAGGGGTTGGTCCTAAAACATGCATCGTAGGTATCATTCTGTTGGTCGTATGCCCATGACCGGTTTGAATATGAAATTTTCATCGAAAATGGTCAAGACTGGAATGAGGTGGTAGCAAGGATGGATGATCCTAAAATAGCCAGGTTTAAGGCCATGAGTTGGGAGGAGCAAGCGACGTCCTTAGAGCAAACGGCTCAATAAATTCTCAAGGCCCGAGAAGGAAGGGTAGCATCTGAACCGGGCGAAGCGGTGGGCGATACCCAAGAAGCCATCAAAGCATAAAAAGTTTCTCAAGTATCCCCGGTACAAGTCAAGGATTCCCCTGAGGTTCAATTTTTCCAGGGAACGGGGGAACTCATGTATCAACAAGACGATCTGATAATGAAGTGGATGCATGATAACCCGGACCTCGTAAGGTGGTCTAGGCTTCCTACATATAGCCCAGAAGAAAGCCCAGCAGAACCAAGAGGCCCCAATTTCATAAACCTTGGTAACACCAACGGGTCAGATGACCTTGAATCTACAACATCGCCGGCCAATTCACCGGTAGGTGGGATGACTCAACCAAAGATAGGTCGGGTGTCAATAGAAACACGAGCGCCTAATCCTTTGAGTAAGTTTATAACTGTATATAGTCATGATGAGAGCTGAGAATCATCTCATGACACCCCTGTGCATGTCCAAGAGGAAAAAGGACATGAGAATACTTTTTCCCCTGATCCCGAAGCGCAAATAGAGGAGGTCTAGCAAAAGGAAACAGAAGCCGAAAGTGGCCTCGAAACAAAGGAACCCGATACATCAGAAACCGGAGCAGATATGAAGGACAAGCCCAAATCGGATGAGCCAAATAAAGAATCCCCACAAAAGGAAGTTAGTGGTTCTGTAGCCAATGAGAAAGTAAGTAACAATTTTTTTCCTGATGTCTCTATTCTGCTCAATACTCATATCCCCGACGAGCGACAGGTAGAGGCCGAGCCTTCGAGGCACAACAAGGAAGTTCAAGAGCCCGATCTTGAACAAGTATACACCACTGGTAGCTTGGGAAACACACACACATGGGGCGATCAGCAGATACTGGAGCTGGTATATGAGGTAGCAGATATCTATGTGAACTCCTATGATCGAAAGAGAAAGGCCACCCTTCAAAGGATTGCAAAGAAAAGAAGGATCATGTTGGATCACTCCATCTTTGTTACTACAGAGGAAAACTTGATAAACACAGTAGATGCCCGGATGTCTGAACTTATCGACGTGGGGAAGGCACTCTTAGAGGCCACCTTGGACAGGGCCAAATGGGATGAAAAGGAGTTAGTTGTCACCCTAAATGAGTTAGAACACTTACATCATCTGGCCGAATACTATAAAGGCACCACGCAAACCGTTGTATACCTAAAAGGTGAGTTCGAAGAAGTTTACAACGAGTTCAAAAAAGAGCGACATCTTTTAACTACAAAAATAGATGAGTTCTAGGAGGACACTCTCATGGCACTCGCGACATGAAAGGATATGGAGAGATGGTATGAATGGGCGCAAAAAATAGTAGAAAGACTCGAGTACATTGATGCAGTCAAGCAGGGTCTAGACAAAAAAGAACATGGCATTTGGACGGTAGGCAAGAGTAGTCTTAATCACATGAAGCAATCAGCCAAGTACTGGGATAAGATGTCTCAGGACCCACATCAAGAAATCCAAGAGCAGTGGATCAGATGCAAGAAGCATTGGGATAAAATTAATAAAGTAATGAAGGATATCGGACTCCCCAAGTTCGACACCCTCGACAACTTCATCGACCTAAGCGACGTAGTTGAGTTGCATGCCAAACAAGATTCACTATGGACCTAAGAGCTCGCAAAGATGATCAACGTGATGCCAGCGCAAGTGCAATGATTTATGAAGCATCCGATCAGATCTTGAATCGTGCTACAGCAGTTGAACTCCAGTCTAGTAAAGTATCGGACACATGCGATGGACATCCGAGGAATACATGCGCATCCGATGGAACAACACAAATTCCCATGGCCCAAACTTGTGAAGAGTCGTTCATCAGTTGGTATGAGTATGAGAGAAATCACCCTTTTCAAGAGATATCTCAGGTTGACTATTAAAGAAACTGTTAGAAGATGACGCCACATGGTGAATTTTTTTCTACTTAAACTACACTTAGCCGTTAATTTCAGTTGAACTTTACATTATAAATAAAGACATCGACCAATTAGTTAGGGGTCAATGGTTGTTGCAAGAACTCTTTATTTTTTGGTTGTTAAGAATTATTTTGAAGCTGCTATGAATTAAGAAGTCCTTCTGGACCAGAGACAAGTTATTTTCATCAAATGTATGTGATTGGACGTGGAGAAGAACTATTTCCCATCTCGTTTCATGAATTATGTCGTAATGAGTAAGAGCTATTTAATCTATTGTCAAGTTATCTGGTGCAATATTTTGTTGTTCTTTACTTTAAGTGATGAAGATGAATCGTTGTGTTAACATGTGATGAAATATTATGGTAGATGAATTATTTTTCTTGCCATTATCTTATTTGCATAAGTGCTTTCTTTCTGATAATTAGTTTCCCAGACAGTAATTGGATGCTCACATGGTTAATGTATTAGTACTAGGCATGTGGTATAAAATTGTCGTCTGCACACTTGAGCAGTGGGTTATCCCAAGCTCAGCCTCTTCCCCAGTAGTTTAAAACTTAAGTCTATTTGTCATCAAGTTGGTTTATACTGGCTTGCATCTCTCTTCCCAGTCCCACCCAAGAGAAAAATACAGGACAAAATAGTCTTAACTGAAGGAAGAGCCTTCATAAGAAAACACAAAGCCCATCGATAATTTGGTCGGATCGCAAGATCTAGAGAACCATTCCATTGTTAAATGATGCAGATTATAATTGGGCCTCAGTGGCGGGTTTGGTTCGTACTGTTGAATCAAGGGATTTAAGACCCTTCAACACCAGGAGGCAAAATGGGTCCAGGAAGGCCTAAAAATCAAAGTTCTCATAATCACTTCAAAACGGACATGTGTGTAGGCCTCGTCATTACGAACCCAACACAACTTGAACAGGCTCAAATGGATGTCGTATGCGAAAGATATCATGATCTGTTCGTTTTTCCAAACAAGCAAATTTTTTTATGACTGCACAATCCATACAACGCTAACATGGCAGCTGACTGTACGGACTGTACAGATTGTACAATCATCAAAAAAAGTGCTTGTTTGGTAAAACGAATAGATCGTGGTATCTTTCGCATATGACGTATGTTTGATCCCGTTCAAGTTGTGTTGGGTTCGTAAGGATGAGGCCTATGCACACGTCCGTTTTCAAGCGATTCTAAGCACTTTGATTTTTAGGCCTTCCTAGACCCATTTTGGCTCCTGGATCCATTCTGGATCACACCTCCCCACTAAAGACCTTTTGGTCCTCCAAAAGGTTACAAAATTGACCTTACTGATTACATACTCATAAGGATAAAAACAAAACACTATGTTGTACAAAATGATGTTATAACAGGTCATCATTCCAACATGTGTGATTACATT
>JASDQU011313884.1:0-24684 GCA_032191745.1 Picea mariana
CATATTTGGATGATGAAATTGATGAGGGATTTTGGTTGAGGTACATGTTGGGTACATGGTTGAGACAAGTAGTTGATGAGTTGGCACATACATGAGGTGTATAGTTGATGATGTTGGTACATATTGATGAGTCATAGTTGATGAGTAGTTGATACATGATTGGTACATACTTGGTGCATGGTTGGAGGCACTTGTTAGTATTACTGTTGACACATGGTTTATGGATGACGTAACATACTTGTATTGGTATATTATTAGAAGCACATATTGATTTTGTTGATGATTATGAGTTGTTGTGTTATGCTTGGTTGATGCACTTGTTTATGGTATAGGTTGATTATAGTTTGTTTGGTACATGTTTGTGCATAGTTTATGCACTTTTTTATGGTATAGGTTGATTACAGGTTGAGGTACAGTTTGATGCATAGTTGATGAATGGTTCAGGTTATTGGTACAAGTTGAGGTACAGGTTGATGCATGGTTGATGCATGGTTCAGGTTATTGGTACAGGTTGATGCATGGTTGATGCATGGTTCAGTTTATTGGTACATGTTGTTTGGTGCAGGTTGATTGGTATAGGTTTACAACAATATATCTCACAGTGATAGTGTGATAGTGGTTCCATCATTCTACTTATACGTCAGGGCAGTTGGACGGGGCAAGGACAGGTTGTTGTAGCCACCTTCGGGTTGTATCCAGAGATCATAGAGGGTTGTAGCCTCCTTCTGGTTGTAGCTAGAGAATTGGGGAGTTGGATCTTCCTTCAGGTTGTATCCTGAGAAACTAGGGGGTTGGAGCCTCCTAGTTGCAGCTGGAAAACAAAGGAAGTTAGTGCTTCCAATGAATGTAATTCTTAAAGACATATAAGAAAAAACATTCTGTGGTTTTCTCTAGCTTTGGGTTTCCATGTAAAACACTGGTGTACTATGTATGTGTGTGATTGCTCATTTGTTCATTGTTTATTTACTATGAAACTATTGGATGATAATGCTATATTGATATAACACTTGCATTTTATGGTGAAAAAGGATTAAATTACTCTATTATTGATTCAACGCCCCTCTCAGTAATCCAATAATTGGTATCAGAACTGGTTCCTTCGGGAAAAAATTTAACCACTGGAAGGAGATCATGGATTATTCTGAGAATTTAGTACCAATGTTTAATGGTCATAATGGTTTTAATTATCATATGTGGAGCAGAAGGATGAAATAATTTTTATAGGAACAAGGACATTATATTTGGATATTAGTTGTTATAGGATATGATAGTTCAAAAAGGCAAAAGCTTGCAACCAAGAAGGAATTGAAGAAGAATAACAAAATAGCAATGGATTTCATCTGGGAAGGATTACCTAATACGGTAAGAGAAAAAGGTTGGTAAATGTTCATTAGCCAAAGAACTTTGGGATAAGTTACATGACATATATTCTTCACCCATCATAGATTCATAAAATGCCAAAGACGATGTAGATACAGATCAAGAAGAATTATGTTCACCATGTCAAACAGATTTAGAAGGTGAAGAGTACATAATCACCAGAGGTATGTTGTTTTGCTTTAATTGTGAAAAACGTGGACATCTTGAAATAGAATGCCATGAAGGAAATGAGATAGAAAAACTAATTGAAAAAGAAGACAGTTATGAAGCAGAATTGATTAGTGCTTTAGATGAACTAAGAGAAGAAAACAAGTCACTCAAGAAAGAATTGATGAAACAAAAGGAAATTGTTCACATTTTTGAAGAATCCCAACAGGCCATCGAGAAATTAAGAACTCAGCTAGAAGAAGCGAGAAAGATCAAAGAAAATATTGAATATCAAAAGTAGTATTTGGAAGCCAACATAGAAGCGCAGAAGGAAGAAGCAAAAATGAGAGAGAAGATATTGACATATCATCTTAATGAAAGAACTAACGATCTAAACTAGCTTGAGGCAGAGTTTGTCAAGAAGATAATGGAATTGAAGAAGAAATAATCACATTAAAAATTCAGCTTGAAGAAGTGAAAAGAATAGAAGAAGTCATGAAGTCTCATATAATTAAGAAAGAAGAAGAGGTTGAGAAGCTTGAAGAAGTTGTCACATTGAGAAGTAAAATCGTCAAGCTCAACAAGAATGTTGAAGAGACAAAAACATCCACATCAGTTATAGAGAATGAAGAGAAGCACTCAAGGTTGCTAGATTAGAAGAATGAAGAAAATAGAAAGAGTTATGCAGAAGTACTCAAAGGAAGGAATCATGGTCAACCATAATCTAAGAAAACTATTGAAGAAACATCTTCAAGAAGACCATTCATGTTCAAGCCACAAAGAAGCTTCAATCATGATCATGATCAGTCAAGGCAGAAATTCAGAAGGACTACACCAAAAAGAAGATCATTCACTCCCAGGTATACAAATTTATTTTATGGTCATTGTTTTTACTGTACTAATTTTGGACATAAGGTTGCAGATTGCAGAGATTATAAAAGAAATGTTCAATCAAGAAGTGCATATGTGGCCCCACGTAACATTGAATGTTACAAATGTCATAACTATGGACACATAGCTAGTGATTGTAGAAGCATGATCGATACTTCTATGAAAGAGAACATTGATATCAAATATAAGAAAGTATGGATAAGAAAACACGAAGAACACGTGAACAAAGACCAGGTCCTAGAGATCGCAAGATTGGCAATAAAACGAGATGAAGAAAATTCTACAAATAAAAATAAAGATGTTAGATATAGAAAGGTTTGGAAAATAACTGAAAGAAAAGAAGGACATGTAAATAAGGAACATGTTCAAGAGATTGTACTTTCAGGCCTTGTAGTGAAAAATGAATCCACAAACATAAAGAAAGAAGTTAGAGCTCAGAGATAAGATGAATCTATGAATGAAGATGATGATGAATACACATAAGAGAAGGAATTGTTCTGAGCCATCCGGCTTAGAGACTCTCAGATAATATGAATATTAGATAGGGGGAGTCTATTTGATGGCTGTGATAGACCAAAGAACCATTCTTCGAGCAACTTGCAGAGTTTGAGAAGACAGATCCAGAGCAGTCAGTTAGCAGAAGTACAATTTGATGGATTAATCAAGACTTCATGAGAGTATAGTGATAAATGGGCCATCATTATGGACAATTGCGCAAGTAGAGTCTTGGACAATATGGACGAGAGCATGGATTCATAGATTGGTTCAGAGACAAAGGAACATTATCATAATGGATTATAATTACACAGGAAATGGCTCAAAAAATTCTGATGGATTCCAAATTGACATATATTTTTTGGACACATGCAGTGCATACAACAGTTCACATTAAAAATAGAGTAATGCTTAGAAATAACAATGTCAAAACTCCCTACGAACTATGGAAAGGAAGCGCAGATAACAACCTCTACATCAAGGTAACTCAAGGTAGTACTTTATTAATTGAAATTTATGTTGATGATATTGTTTTTGGAAGTACTAATGACATGTTAAGCCATAAATTTGTAAAGGATATATAGAATGAATTTGAAATGTCATTACTTGGAGAATTATCCTTCTTTCTGGGTCTTCAGATATGTCAAAGAAACCAAGGAATTTTTATTTCTCAAACTAAGTATATCAGAGAAATGCTAAAGAGGATAAGAATGGAAGATTGCAAACTAGTTACCACTCCTATGCAAACCAGTTGCAAGTTGAGAAAATATGATGATTCAAAGTCTACAGACTAGAGGCAATACAGGTCAATGATTGGTAGCTTACTATATGTGACAACATCTAGACTAGATGTAATACAAACAGTTGGATAGGTGGCATGATTTCAATCAACACCAAAGGAATCACATGTCTTAATAGTAAAGAGGATTTTCAGATATCTCAAAGGAGCATAAGAGTTTGGATTATGGTATCCAAAAGGAAGGGATCTATCACTCATGGCCTACACAGATGTAGATTGGGTGGGTTGCATTGATGACCGACGAAGCACCAGTGGAGCAACGTTCTAATTAGCTGAGTGTTTAGTATCTTGGATAAGCAAGAAAAAATCATCAATATCTTTATCTACAACTGAAATAGAGTATGTTGCAACAACATGATGCTGTATTGAGGTTCTATGGATGAAACAAAATTTGACAGATACACAGGTTGAGTATGATGAGCCCATTCCAATCTATTTTGATAATACAAGTGCCATCAGTATCTCAAAGAACTTGGTGATGCACTCCAAGAAGAAGCACATTCCAATAAAGTATCACTTTCTACGGGAACATGTTGCAGAGAAGAGCATCAAAGTTGAATATGTGGGCACAAAAGAACACCTAATAGACATCTTTACAAAACCGCTTCCAAGGGAAGCCTTTGAGTATTTTCGCCAGAGACTTAGAGTAATTTCTACTCCAAAATGAATGTTTTTGAATGCTTATCTTATATATCTTAGATTTACATGAGGAAGCACCATAAGGAGGATAGTTCAGGTCGGGGATCAGTTTCAGGAAGAGTTCAGTCAAGGGGAGAATCCCCAATGACAGTTCAGTTAGGGGTAGCAACCCCAAATGAAAAGATACCTTTTACATTGATGACAAAGGGGGAGAGATTTATTAGATGTAGGATAGAAATGATTGGAGAGAGAGCACCTAGGTATGTAGACAAGGGGAGCAGCCCAAGGAGAGTTCAGTCAGGGGGAGCAGCCCCAAAGGGAGATACCCTTTGCCATTTATGTCAAAGGGGGAGAGATAGAAACATATATGAGGAGTATAAGCATGAATGTTATCATGACTAAGTGTTGCCATCAATGTTGGTGTTGCCATCAATGCCAAAGGGGGAGATTGTCAGACAGTTGGATTAGGTTGATGGATAGTTGGTATGGATTTTTGGTTGTCATTGATGTCAAACATTGGAGAGTGATATTGTAGATTGATTTCAAC
Source organism: Picea mariana (assembly GCA_032191745.1). Taxonomy (NCBI): domain Eukaryota; kingdom Viridiplantae; phylum Streptophyta; class Pinopsida; order Pinales; family Pinaceae; genus Picea; species Picea mariana. The sequence continues at coordinate 4,899 of JASDQU011313884.1, forward strand.
CCTTAGTGATTGATGTCAACCCTTGGAGAAAGTCTGATAGTGAATTTCGGTAGCAAAAAGGTTTGGGTAATGGACCCAAGGTTGTTTCATGTATAATGACATGAGTTTTAATATATTTGAAGGTAATACTATGCTAGATGAATTTTACATGTCATTCCATTTCCAGCGGTATGTGGAATGTCATATAAATCCTCACGGTTAGAGAGTTATGACCATGAGAAGTTGGAGAATCGATGTTTGGGTAATGGACCCAAGTTTGTTTGATGGATAATGGTATGTGTTTTGATATATTTGTAGGAAAGACTATTCTAGATGGATAGTACATGTCATTCCATTTCCATTGGTGTGTGTAACATCACATAACTCCTCACAGTTTGAGAGTTATGGCCTTACGAAGTTGGAGGACCCTCATGTGTTGGCTAGAAGCCCCAAAAGGTCAAAGTAGTCAAAGTGGTTTAAGAGATTTTAGAAGGTAAATAATAAAGTGAAGTGATGAGTGTACTATAATTCAAAGTGAATACAAAATAAATTATCTAAATAATAAAGTTAATGGAGAAATTAAAATTGGGTTAACCCTAAAATAAGGAAAGTGGGTTAAGATGGCTAAAAGGTAACCTCTTGAGGAAGTTACATGAAAGTATAAATAAGAGGCAAGGCTCTCTCATTTTAATCACACTTGAGCATATTGAATATATATAGGTGACTGAGGTAACCAAAGGATATCTAAGTTGAATTTTAGAGGGAAGGTGAAGTAAAGAAGGCCAAAATTCAAGGGAGGATAAATTCTTTTGATGATGATTTCTAAGGTATGTTATTTACTGGTCATCTCACCATTTTCACAATAATTTTTTTTCTAGAATGATTCAGACCATGAAATTGGGAGGCCAATGAGAAAACATATCCAAGTAGTTGTGGTAACAATCTCAACTTGTGGGTTGTTGTACTTTTGGAGTTACACTCCGTGGAAAATAGGGTTTGTGGCTAGTCCTGAAACTAGTCTAAAACATGTGTTTCGGGTAAAACGAAATAACTTCTTCATAATAGATCCAAATTCAGTAAGACCAAATGTTTTGGTTAGATAAAAATTTGTAATATTCTTTGTACAATTTTTAGATCCATACAACAAATATTTCGTGCAGGGCACGCTCTACAAGTTCGCTCTCTAAAATAAGCCATAATTCAACAAGGTATGGATTTTTTGCTATAAATCCTTTTTTGAGAGGTTCCAACTAGTGACACCTGGAGGAATTGCATAAAACACACTAATGAACATTGTGTACCATTTTCAAATCTTTATTAATTATAGGTACATAGTTATGATTATTTCAAGTTAGGGTTGTTGACTAATCCAAAACTAGTCATGTGAGACTAAAGTAAAGTTTGATGAAAATGCTAGTCACTTGTTGTTAAAGTTAAGAAAGGTTTGCAGGTATGTGATATTATACACCATGTCTATTACATAGTTACAAATCAGATTTGGATGATGAAATTGATGAGGGATTTTGGTTGAGGTACATGTTGGGTACATGGTTGAGACATGTAGTTGATGAGTTGGCACATACATGAGGTGTATAGTTGATGATGTTGGTGCATATTGATGAGTCATAGTTTATGAGTAGTTGATACATGATTGGTACATGGTTGGAGGCACTTGTTAGTAGTACTGTTTACACATGGTTTATGGATGACGTAACATACTTGTATTGGTATATTATTAGAAGCACATATTGATTTTGGTGATGATTATGAGTTGTTGTGTTATGCTTGGTTGATGCACTTGTTTATGGTACAGGTTGATTACAGGTTGTTTGGTACATGTTTGTGCATAGTTTATGCACTTGTTTATGGTATAGGTTGATTACAGGTTGAGGTACATGTTGATGCATGGTTGATGAATGGTTCAGGTTATTGGTACATGTTGATTACAGGTTGAGGTACAAGTTGATGCATGGTTGATGCATGGTTCAGGTTGTTTGGTGCAGGTTTATTGGTACATGTTTAAAACAATATATCTCATAGTGATAGTGTGACAGTGGTTCCATCATTCTACTTATACGTTAGGGCAGTTGGATGGGGCAAGGACAAGTGGTTGTAGCCACCTTCTAGTTGTAGCTAGAGAACATAGGGGGTTGTAGCCCCCTTCTGGTTGTAGCCAGAGAATTCGGGAGTTGAAGCTTCCTTCAGGTTGTAGCCTGAGAAACTATGGGGTTAGAGCCTCCTTCCAGTTGCAGCTAGAAAACAAAGGAAGTTGGTGCTTCCAATGAATGCAATTCTTAAAGACATATAAGAAAAATCATTCCGTGGTTTTATCCCTCTTTGGGTTTCCACGAAAAACACTGGTGTACTGTGTATGTGTGTGATTGCTCATTTTTTCATTTTTTATTTACTCTACAACTATTGGATGATAATGATACATTGATATAACAGTTTCATTTTATGGTGAAAAAGGATTAAATTCCTCTATTACTGATTCACCCCTCTCTCAGTAATCCAACAAAGAGTGGAGCTCAATTTTGGACGAACTTTTGTTGGTCCTCTTTGCTATCGTTCCTTTCTTTCTTTAGCATGAATTTCTTATTCTTTTCATAGTAGCTGCAAAACAACCTATAGGATTTCATCCCCTCTTCTCATGAGAGAATGGACCATAGCCAAAGTTTAGTATAGTATGAGAGAATCCATGATAGAAAGTGTTAAGTATGGTAGAAACATAACCTTACCCTTGGGAGGGCCTCGCCGTAGTACCCTTTTCTCTAGGAAATGACAACATAGGATTAGGGCACAAAAGATGACCACCAAGGTGAAACAAGGCAACTTTAACAATTTCCCAAACCAGTGACCCATTATCCAAATTCAACAACAAATCATCATCCACATGCCTGAAAAATTAAGAACAACACTTTGCATGAAAGTAGGACTAACATACCTCATGGTGACAATAGATTACCATCTCCCATACTCTGCATTGGTTGAATGTGATGAGCCTTGGTTGACCTGTAGCTATAAAGGTGAATGAGGGGGGATTATAGGCTGCCATTTGTGGACATGTTGATAATAATCGTGGTCAGGATAATGTTCTACATTGTGGGCCATGAGACATGATCTCCTATAGTTATCCCTAGGCATGGGGGGATAACATCTAGCTCCAATATGGGGACATGTTCTCATCGTAGAGCGCATGAGAACCTCAACATCTATGGTTTTCCAAGACCTGCAATCCTACACCCACTTCAAATGACAACACCCTTTAGAAGTATCTACTAGTGGATGTGATCCATTGGATGTCAGTGATAAATCCAAAACCATGCTGAAAAAGAAAATTTTCCTGAGCTACAAAATGATAAAAAAAAAATTACCCTATGATTAAATGGAATTTCTTAACATGTATTCATTATGTACAAATGAAAATGAAACCTATTTATAAAAGGATACAATACTATACTAGCATGAATGCATGATACAACATATATACAAATGCAATGCAAGATGCAAATTCCCTAGCATACCAAACCTAATCTATGTTAGTTCAAGAAGTCAATTCTCTTCCCCACGATGGTACTTGAGAAGGGACCCACTAAATGGTAGTATACACCTTCTTCCCTACAATGTGGATATGTAGTAGGAATCATTGACAAACTTCTTTTGAATCTTCTAGGGACCTGTTAGTGCTCAAAATGCTCCTCTAAAAATTTTAAGCGCCTTTATCAATTTGTGCTTGATTCACCAATTTCCCAATGTCTTTGGTCAGTATTATAACTTCCAATTCCTTCATTAAGTCTTAACAAGTTCCCATTGATCGCTTTTTCCCAAGATTCTTGTGTCTCCGTCTTTCGACCTGCATTCCAAAAACACAATAATTGTCATTTAGCCTGAAACCCTAGTTTTTAGATCTTTTATATTTTCAAATAAAAATATACATTTTTATTTGTAAATTTTACCAAAAAATGTGAGTGCGCAAGGTGTCGTGGATTATTGCCAAGATAATATTTTTATATATAATATTAGTAGGTGGGACCCCCTTGTATATTGGAGGATCAGATAAGGTTCTTACTTGATATTTATGCATCTGTTCGACACTGCTTACAGGGTTCTACATGATTGATGATGGAATATTGGTTCTGTTTACGTCATAATGGTAGATGTATAATGGATTTTATGTGTTGGTTCTGTTGCTCTAAACTCTAAATTCCATTGTATGAATGGCTTATATTCACTGTTATTAAATTTCTATTGGTGCCATGAATTATTACCTATTACACCTGCACAAGACATGTGTTAGTTATAACAAGAGACAAGAGCAATATGGAAACAAAATCCAAGAAGAAGGAACTAAACTATGCTATGCTATGCTATACTATATGCATTTGAAATTAAAGAAATTGATGTTAGTCCTAACTAGCAATGTTAGTGGCTATGCGATTTTATTGAGTTATATGAGGTGCATGTGATATATGTTATAGTATGGTTTTTGGGAAATGGTTAGTATGGATCGGGTGGCACAATTGGCAAGCAATGTATGCAAGTTTCAATGCATGGATTAATGGCATGGATTAATGGTTGGCTGGCTATCGTGTACTACGTAATTGAATGAAAGGGAGGATGGAAGCGACGTGTAGTAAATGCACGCCACTCCATACTTCTCTTGCTGGCCATCACCCTAGCATGGTATTGTTCATTTGGTTTTTGTCGTGGTTAAGCTCCGAAATTCAGGCGTTGAAGGAACTGCTCGACCAAGCTCGCATTTTTAAGGCCATTTGATTACATGTATTTTTTTTTTCGCCCATCCATGAACTCGCTCTGTTTATGAAATGAACGTTGGCTCAGTGATGCATTGGTCTATGTTTTCTTGAGGCTGGCAATTGTGTAAAATCGTGGTCTTTTCTCTGGAATGGATGTTTGTGTTATTCATTGCAATGGAAAAATTGATGGTTGAAGTCACTATTTCATTGGCTGTTTTATGTGGTGGAAGCCGTGATGGCTCTTTGTTGTCTTTATGGGTTTTCATTGGAGGGTTTCATTCTATCTGACTTTGCTGGCCGTCTCCTCACAGTCATTGTAACCACACCCAGTTATATTTGGTGCTATGGGGTTGCTGTGTATGATTTGAACCAACTTTTGGTCACTATATATCGTTTCCCACATGGTCGAGGGCTCATTTTATGTTATTGGTATCCACATAGTTGGTTATGGGTGGCTATTATGCCAAGAATATTTATTTAGGGTTGATTGATAGTACCCAAACTCTACATTTCTATCAACATTATTCATCTTTTGGGGGAAAACCATGAGGGTTATGCCCCTGCGTGTTCTCAGTGTTGGTTACTAGCCAGTAAGAAACCTCTGCTCCTTTGCTTCATAGTCTCTCCTACCTGGTGTCAAATTGTCACCCTATCATACAAGCTAAGGGTTATAATGTGTGTGGTTCCACCATGCTTGTCTCAAGGGTTTCTCACCTACTATCGATAAGGTCGACCTCCAGTCTCCCTGTGTTTGGTTCTACCAAGCCAATCCTTGGTTATTTTGTCATTAGTTACAGAGCCTGATTTTGATTAATTGAACCAGTTACCCCCTGTTGGGTATCTTGTTGACTGTCATGAGTTGGTTGAGTAGCGTTGATAGTGGCTTTGATTATTAGCTCGTCTCTTTTTGATTGGTTTGATTACCTAGTTGTAATCAGAAATGATAATGGGCATACAGTCGCTACATTCTTTTATTATGACAGTTGAATCGATAACTCAACATTGTTTTAATGGTTTGATTGGGAGTAATTGGATATGTACAGTCCCAGAGATCCCTCTTTGTGTTATGCGTGGTCTATGTGTTCCTACAACGTGGTATAAAGTGGTGGTTGCAGTTACTGTGTGTTTAATTTGACCGATCGGGATTATTGCAACTTGAAAAGTTGATAATTATGGCTTGGTTGTCTACTGTGTATGATTTATAGATATCGTGCATCGTATCATTTTATTGCACCATCGGAGATGAGCATGAGGTTTTTAGTAGTATGGCTTCATTTCAATTTAATTGTTAGATTGGTTAAAGGAATGGAATTAGGCATGTTTTAAAAGAGCTTGTTCAAACCAAGAAAGATCCGTGTCCGTGTTTGATTTGAGAAATTAAGTTATGGGCAATGGTAATGTTTTGATGCTGAACAGAGTTGAAGCAGTATGACTATGTGTTCATTGGATTTTGTTTTAAATATAAAATGATTTTGAGTATAATTATATTCTGTGTTAATTGGAGCTTTTAAGGAAATTGAATGTGGGACAATCAACAAGTTTTAACACACAATAATGGTTTAATTGACCACAATAATTGTTGAATTGATGATAGAATAGTTGTATTGAATACATAATTGTTTTTATGGATTACTTAATTGATTTTTCAAACAATATCCGCTTTTTTCCCCTATCATTATTTCACTTTTTTCTCATTACAATTCCCCTCGACTTCCCATATTCACTATCCACTTCCTATTCCTAAAATTTAATTATAGTTAAGATAAGTTTTGTATTATGATAGTTAAGGGATCACATGGATCAATTATAATGATATATTATTTTTGTTTACGATACAATTGATTGTTTGATGTCTGTGAGCAATAATCATGATCTTTTCCCCCTCATTTTAACATTTTTCTCTCAATACAACCCCTTGCATATCCCAGAACCCTTGTTCACCCCTGCTCATGGACAACTACTAAACAATTTGTATGGATTGGATTGCATGAGTCTGATATGTTGTCGAGCCAAATTTTATTTCATATTTTAAAAGAGTTGTCATGTATGGTTGTTAAAGAAACTATTTGCTAATCAATCATGCATACATGAATGAGATTTTTCAATACAGGTAGCCATGGAAGGGGTAATTGAGGAAGAGGTAATTGGAACAGGGGTCCTAGAAGGCCAAGATTATCTATACACTTTGATGAAGACTCGCAAAAGTTAGGCCAACTATTTCAATCTGGGTTTTTTTAACTAGATTGGGCAAGGAGTGGTCCAACCTAGGCCTGAAAGGCCTCCCTTCCAAGCTCCACAGGTCCCTGGTATCCCAGTGCCTCCTCATGTATCACTGCAACCTAAAGTCCCCAAAAATGATGGATAGCAAGAGATTGTCCACCCAAAAGTCTCCCAACATCGTGGTTGGCCTAACTTTGCCTTACCTACTCCCCAACCTTTTAATCAAATTGTCCAAGATGTCCCTGTCCACTCACTAGTTCAGTCTTCCCATGCAAGCAAAAGGTTGAAAACCACGACCCACCATGATCCCGACAAAGGAAAATCCACTACTGCCCCTTCCTCACCCTCAAATGAATCTGGTAAATTTGTGTCCTCCCGCATGCATTTGAGAGATGATTTCTCTCACGTGATCAGTGAGATTAGTCCTAAAGGATCCACACAGCCTAAGGAAAATTCAGATAGATAAAAAAGTGACAACATCAACAAGGGAAAGATCACCTCCTAGAGTGGGAAATATGGATTTTAAGTTTTTATTTATTTATTGTTGTGTTATCATTGTTAGAGAACTAAAGGGAGTCACAAGGGGTCCGACCTACTAGTTATTATTTATTTAAAACCCTTATTATGATTTTATTTCTTTTCCCCCTTAACTAAAAAGTTGGTTGAGTTTTAGTTAACTTAACTAAGGAAGTAGTTCAACTACTTCAACCAATTCTAAATTTGCTTAAAGGAAAAAGGAAAGGGAGGAACAAGAGGAGAATAAAAGGAGAAGCATACTAAGGTTTGCTCTTTGAGTTTTGTTGAGATAATTCAGTTTTCATTGATTCCTTAATTCATCAGAAGACTAATTCTTTTTTACAATAGTAGGGTCCTATTGTAGACAACAAGATTCAGGGACAAATTACATCATTCAGACACTTGTTTTTCAGAGGTGTTGATCTATCTTTGATAGTCTGTGTAGACTTGTCTGTTTGTGAATTAGATTTCATGACCAACAAAGGCTATTGTGTAGAGTCGAGTGGGCAACAATATATGGCAAGCTGATACAGATTTTAAAGTTCATCTTTTTACTTTCTGTCAGAAGTCCTTTTGTATGTTTCATCGGGGACGTCTAAGTTTGACTTTAGTCCAAAACTTCCTCAAGAAATTTTGTAAAGAGAAAGATTCTTTGATGAATTGGAATGAAATAAAGGATTTCTTTATGTCTCATTTGTTTTGATTATTGAATTGGTTTCTTTACTTCTGTCTCTATATTTATTTGAGCATCTGTTATATTCAGAAAATTACATAAATAACGATTTTTTCAGCAAGCTTTTATTTATAAAAAAAACCAGCCTAAGCACTTGTAAACACTACTTGTGAATTAGGATACTAATTTTGATGGCTATAAATATAGGATTATATTCCTGTCTACTTTTCTTTAGCCAAGAAAGATATGAAAATGCTTGAGTAAGATCATTTCATATCTTTTCCTCAACATTTATTTGGTGACCATACCGAGGAGATCTTCAATATCTCTCTGGTTAAGTTTTATGCTTGATTAGCATCTAATACCTCTATTTTTTTCTGATACTGATTCTTTGATTGTTTTATTTATTAATGACTGTACCTATTGCAAGGCAACCCAATATTGAGCCCGATCTTCAAGATCAGACCAACATTGCTTTGAATCTGTTTAACACCATTTTAGACACTACTAATACTCAGACTGAGCTTAATCATTCATAGGAAGCAATTGAATGAGACATTAGTGCCTAAGAACATTGGGAATCTAGACGTAGACAACCTAGAAATCAACAATAACCTTCTTGTTCCTTCAACTTTGGACTTCCTTTCATGTCCTTAGACTCTCGTGTTTCTAGGAGAAGAAGAGGCTTATCACCCGTAATTAATCCTATTGCTGATATATGGAAGAAGGAATGTTGTGTTATCGACCCAACAAAGTGCTCTAAGGAGAACTTTATCTGATTCATCTAGTTCATATTTCTCTCCCTTACCTATCATCCACAAGATGACATCTAGTGGTGGCTCCGGTGGCATTGTAAGTGCTTCCTCATCTCAATCTTCAACTTCGTCAGTGATTGGTAGCTTATATATCCACCATATCCGTTTCCAATCTACCACAAATCCCACCAAAGTCATTAAAAAGTATGGTCTTTTTCAGTTTGAAGAAGACATGACAACCACACCATGACATGTTTCCTCTCCTCTTAACCTAACAACTGCTACTCATCCATTTCCTAAATTCAAAGAGCATCTTCCTAGGTTTTTGGGAAATAACACTGTCACTACAAATGAACACATGGTGGAATTTTCTAATCCTTGTCACAACATAGGAGCCAATGACAATGATACTTGCATGCACTTATTCATCAATTCCTTGGAAGGAAAGGGTGTGACCGATTTCTTTGACCTTCCTCCTAATATTCTGTTTACTTGGGTGGAGTTAGTTTATTGGTTCAAGTCCACCTATGGGCAATCTAAAATCCCAACTAAGCAGTTACGAGAGTACAATAACATCGCTTATAAGAATGGCGAGACCATCAAGTCATTCAACTTGCATTTCACTAAGTTATACAATCAAATCCTGGAACTCATTCGACCTCAGAACCAAGCCACTTTCATGCATTACTATAATGCATTACCTTCCCCATATCGTCATAGGATTGAGGAAAAAGCCATTGATAACCTCGGTTCCACTCTGCATACTTGTTTAGAGTATGAAGAACAACTTGAAAGAATAGGTCTTCCTCAGGGAGAATCAGTTAAACAAATAGACGTGTCCACTCTCTTACAACTAGTACAATATTTGAATAATTGTATGATAATGTATGAGCGAAAGGGAACTGTTTCCCCTCTCATCCCTGGAGATTCATCCTTTTCTGTACCCCCCTTTAGAAATCTAATTGAAAATAATTTTCAGCCTAAAGCTATCATGCCTCGAAGTTGGTGTAACTTTTGTGAGGAACACCACGAGGAAGCCACATGTGAGGTAAGGAAGAGTGCCAGAGATAAGATCTTTGGTAAAATACCATAAACTACCATCGCTATCCTATATTTTGCAGAGCTAGAAGATGTCATGATCATCAATACTAGGAAAAAATCCTACGCTCCCAAAGGAAAATATGATCCTCCCCGCAACACTTCTAGCCCGAGCTCATCCTCACCATCTGCTACTATTCAGGTTCCTAAAGTTCCCGACATTCAAGAAATTACCTCCCCTCTCCCCTCTTCCAAATACAATATTTTGAATCAGTTGGACAACATCAAAGAAGATGCAACCCTTCTGGACATGGTTTCCATCCTTTAACAACAGAAGCATCTAAAACAATTCATGGAAGGAAAATCTTCCATTGTAGCCAACCTCTCTGAAGAGGTGAATGAAGATGATTCATCTGTAAATAAAGTAGGTGTACATAACTTTAAATACCCTGTAAAAAATCCCCCTTTTTATATTTCTCTAAAGATTATGGATAAGATAGCCCATTGTTGCCTCATTGATGGCGGTTCGAGCACAAGTGTGATGTCAAATATTATTATGGAAGAGATAGGCTTGTCTTTTACAAATGAAAACGCTAGGAGCATTCTCTCTTATAATAGTCTACAACAAACGACCATATGTGAGATTAGAGATGTGACCTTAGTTTTGTGCACACACCCTGAAATAAGGACAACCCTTAGTATTCAGGTAATTGATATGCTAGTAAGAAATTACTCAATCATCTTAGGAAGAGATTGGAAAGCTTTGATGGGTGGATATCTCTCACTCAACGGGACACACTTATCCATTCCTCGGAATGGTAAAAACATTATAGTCCTTAGAGAGGGAAGGATTTCACCTTACATAGAAAGTGTACCACAACATAATGTAAACTATATCAAAGAGGACCTATGGGTGTATTCCATATTTTCCGAGGAGGATAACATTCCCTTGGAACATATTGATTTATATGATGGTATGTGGCACATGCAATTTTATGGTTCATGCTCTAGTGAAGGTAATAGAGATGGCATAATCTTGTACTCTCCTATGGGGAAAATTCATAACTTTTCTTACAGGTTGGAGTTTTCTTGCACAAACAATGTCACTGAATTCAAAGCTTTATTATTAGGCATTGAAAACGCCTATAATATTAGTTGTGGTCACCTTTCAGTTTTTGGATATTTCAAGCTTGTTGTGAACCTTGTATGTAAGATATACTCTCCTAGCAACAAGTTGATGAAACGATACACCCAAACTGTGTGGACACTTATCTTGAACCTATTATCTTTCAACATAACTCATGTTAAGAGGGAATTGAACTCAATGGCTGATCGGTTAGCTGTTTTTACAGCCTCTCCTAATCGACAACTTCCGCTACACAGACCTGATTGTACTTTTCAATCTCTATATCGTCCACATATCCATGACAATAAAGAATCTTGGCATGTCTTCCCTAGAGATGAGTTCTTTCATTCAAAATGAACCTTATAAGCCCAAGGAAATTATATCCATAGAAGATAACAAGATTTCTAAGGGCTTGAATCCTCTAGAGAGTTCGTTTTCATCGAGTGATGTAGGCAATAAAGAGAAACATAAATAAGATGAGTCAAAAAGGAAGGTGGGTGAAACCATCTCCTTGAACATTGGGACACCTGAGTCTCCAAAGAATGTTAAAATAGGTGCCCAATGTTCTGATGAAGAGAAAATGAAGTTTTCCAAGCTACTTGGTGAATTTCAAGATGTTTTTTCTTGGTATTATGATGATCTTCGTGGTTTTGATCCTGGTCTTATAAAACATGCCATCCCCATCAAAGAAGGCATAAAACCAGTTAGGAAAAAACAAAGAGATATCAACCCTACACTGGAAGCAACTATTCGAAAGGAGTTGGAAAAACTCTTGAAAGATGGAATCATCTTTCCGGTCAAATATTCTGAATGGGTTTCCAATTTGGTTCTTGTTCAGAAAAAAAGCCAATCAGATCAGGTTATGCGTTGATTTTTGCACATTAAATCGAGCTAGTATAAGATATCACTTTCCTCTCCCTAACATGGAAATGATTTTGCAACAAGCCGCAGGGTCACAGATGATGTCCTTACTTGACGATTTTTTCGGTTGTAATCAAATCAAGGTAAAAAGGAAAGATAAATATAAAACTACCTTTATTACTCGTTGGGGTACCTTTGCTTATGAGCATATTCCTTTTGGATTATCTAATGTAGGTGCCACTTTTCAAAGAGATATGCAAATAAATTTTGACGATTTGATCGGTAAGATCATTCAGATCTACCTTGATAACTTAACGGTGTACTCTAAAATCCGATTAGATCATTTTGGTCATCTAAAAAAATTTCTCATGCGATATGGGAAATTTGGAATATCTCTAAATCCTTCTAAGTCCATTTTCTATGTTACCGAGGGCAATATCCTTGGACACATTGTCTCTGATTCAGAAATAAGAATTGATCCTGAAAGGATTGCTGCCATCCTTAATTTGCTTGCTCCCACTTCCAAGAAGGAGGTTCAAGCTTTTATGGGAGTTATCAACTTCATCCATAGGTTTGTTCCAGATTTTGCTGTGATGGTAAAACCAATTCATAATCTTCTTAAGAAAGATCATTATTTTTCTTGGATAGATGATGTCCAAAATTCTTTTGTAGGAATAAAGAAAGCAATCATCTTCGCACCGGTTTTGGCGAAACCAGATTTTGAGAAGGAATTCACAATATATACTAATGCTACCGAGGAAGCAGTTTTTGCTATCCTCATGCAAAATCATGACCAAGGTAATGAAAAACTAGTGGCTTACATGAGTCAAAGTTTGTCTGATGATGAATTTAAATATTCTTTTATTGAGAAACACACTTTCGCTCTTGTTAAATTTGTTGAAAAGTTTCACCACTTTATCCTAGGTAAGCATATGTTGGTAAAAGTCCCTTTACCTGCTGTTAAGTTTTTGCTGTCACACACTTATCTTTCAGGGAAGCTTTCACATTGGCTTGCTAAGATCCAGGAGCATGATTTAGATATCATGACTTCTACCACTATCAAGGGACGTGACTTATCCCTTCACTTAGCTCAACATGCTGAGAATAGTGAAGAAATTGATGAACATGATAGTTCCTTTTCAACACTATTCTACATTGATAATCAAATTCTTCCTGTGTCCGAACATCCTTGGTATAAAAATTTAGTTTACTACTTACAAAACCAAATATGTCTAGACAAATTAGACACTCATCAAAGAAGAAGACTCTGTATTGAATCTGCAAGATATGTCATTATAGGAGACTTCTTGTTTTGAAGATCTACTGATGGTGTGTTGCTTCACTGTGTAAATGATGAAGACACACATAAATTGTTGCAAGAAACTCATGGTTCTTCAAATTCTGTCATTCATGTAGGAGGTCATTTTTCTACTAAAACCACTGCCTTCAAGATTATTAGAAAATGATACTATTGTCCTTCAATCTTTCGAGACTCTTGTGTTTTTTCAAGATCTTGTGACAAGTGCCAAAAATTTGCTGGGAAAGAATGCCTTTCAACCATGCCATTACAACCTGTCCTCCCAGACTTCCCCTTTTAAAAGTGGGGATTGGATTTTATTGGCCCTATTAATCCTCCATCTTCTACATGACAAGTTTTTATTTTGATAGCCACAGACTATTTTACAAAATGGGCTGAAGTTGTCCCACTTAAGCATTCAACAAATGATCAGGTAATTTCTTTCCTTGAAAATAACATCTTTTCCAGATTTGGTCTTCCATTGGAAATTATTACAGACAATGGTCCTGCTTTCATTTCTGCTAAGCTGACCCAATTTTTAGTAAATTGGGGGTTAAACATTTCACCTCATCAGCTTATTATCCCCAAGGAAATGGGCAGGCTGAGTCTACCAACAAAAATCCAGTGAGAATCGTCAAAAGGCTCATCAAAGATAAGCCTGAATAATGGCACACTCTCCTCACTTATGCCATTTGAGTAGATCAAACTACCGCCAAGGTAAGAACTGGTTGCACTCCTTTCCAGCTTGTGTATGGTCAAGAAGCCATCCTTCCTACTGAGCTGGAAATATCTTCCTTCAGACTGATGCTACAGATTGAAGAATTAAATTCTTATGATGTTTCACAAAGGATAAATGAACTGATAGCTTTATAAGAGCAAAGGATGTTTGCCTTGGATAACATAAAAAAGAGACAACAAAATGTTAAGAAGTATTTCAACAGGAGTGTCAAAACTGTCAAATTTAAAGTCAATGAGAAGGTACTGCTATGGGATTCAACGTATGCTGATAGGGGAAGACATTCAAAATTTCAAAAATTATGGCTTGGTCCTTTCAAGAATCGCTTTTGTCCTGGGTACTAATTCTTATATTCTAAAGGACTTACATGAGCAATTGTTTTCCTACAACACTAACGGTTCTCACTTAAAACACTACGCATAACCAACTTGAAAATTTTTAACGTTGTTTGGATTTTCTGTATATTAGTAGTCTAGTTCTGCTTTCATTTTTTCCACTATTTTTTATTTTTGCTTTTACCGTAGTTTAGTTTATGATTTCCTTTTAATAGCTTCCTGCTGCTTTTACATTCTGTCATTTTATTTTCTGTTGTTTTAAATTTTGTAATCCTAGTTCTGTCATGTTTTACTGCTTTTCATCTTTTTAGTTTGATTTTGGTCAAGGATAAGTTGTTGGATTAGTTCTTCCAAAGTGACACTCCTATAAGATATTGTTAGTCAATAACAATCAAGCTTACACAACTGTTACGATGTTCCCCCTAAAAGTAAATGAATTTGTTACCTTCTTTAACTGTTGTCCTATAAAGAAATTGGTTATCTCCCGCTTCTGCTTTCCATTTCTTCATCCATTTGAGAGTTAAAAGAGCAAGTCCATAAATTTTTATCCTTGAAGTAAGAGAAGATTCTGGTTGGATGATTATGCATACAGGGATAAACCCCCTCATACTTAACATTTTTCACGAGTTATTCCCAAATTCCTGGTCATTTTTCCATTAAATCCGCTCACTTCCCCCTGTGGCATAATCATTCTAGTTATATCTTCTTGATTTGCTGTTCTTAGTCTGTGAAACCATCTTTTCTGAGTTCTTAATCTATTGGAAACATATTTCCTTGTGGAGTCACTAGTTTGTTGATGATAAAAATCACAACGAGGATTTAACCCGCAAATTATTGCTAAAGCTTATTATTTATAAACTAATAATATATATAATACTAGTAGGTGGGACCCCCTTGTAGATTGGAGGATCAAATAAGGTTCTTATTTGATATTTATGCTATTGTTCAACACTTCTTACAAGGTTCTACATGATTGGTGATGAAATATTGGTTCTGTTTACGTCATAATGGCAGATGGATAATGGATTTTATGTGTTGGTTTTGTTGCTCTAAACTCTAAATTCCAGTGTATGAATGGCTTATATTCAGTGTTACTATATTGCTATTGGTGCCATGAATTTTTACCTATTACACCTGTACAAGACATATGTTAGTTATAACAAGAGACAAGAGAAATATGGAAAAAAAAATCCAAGAAGAAGGAACTAAACTATGCTATGCTATGCTATACTATATGCATTTGAAATTAAATAAATTGATGTTAGTCCTAACTAGCAATTTTAGTGGCTATGTGATTTTATTGAGTTATATGAGGCACATGTGATATATGTTATAGTATGGTTTTTGGGCAATGGTTAGTATGGATCGGGTGGCACAATTGGCAAGCAATGTATGCAAGTTTCGATGCATGGATTAATGGTTGGCTGGCTGTCGTTGTAGTGCACCTTTTCTAGCTACCAAGGCTTAAACGCTCTTAAAAGAAATCTATAACACCACTTTGTACATAACTCATACATGTATTATATAATCCACATGCATTTAAACAAATAAACACATTTAAGCTAAGAGTAAAACATATTATTTACTGCTATAATTAACAATCAATAACATTTCATATTAATTCATATACATAGCAGAAATCATGATAACATAAGCAACAGAGTCATACAAAACATGATTAAAGCATAATCAGATACTTATCTTTTAATAGTGGTAGAATCCACCAACCAAGTGCAGGCCTTCCACAAACCTCCCAGCCTTAGACTGCACTGCTCATCAGCTCAACAGTGGGTCACCCCCGAGCTGGGACTAAGCTCCACCCCAAGGCAAGGAATCCTAGGCTAGGTTGAGGTTACATGGAAAACAACACAGAAAATATGGAAGGATTCTTCCCAAGATGCCATCTTACGCCCACTAATACCAGACTCTCATTCCCCACATTCCTGTTCCACCCGGGAGTATACACCTTCACAAGCATAGTCCATCGGTGCTAACCTCCCTCTCTGGGTCTTGACAACAGGCTGGATCAGGAAGTCTCAGAGCCTGAAGCTGGTGCTGGACACTCTCTGGAAGAAACCTCTTCCAACAACAACCACCTCCCTCACCTATAGAGAGATCACACACAGGCTCAATCAAAACTTGCACTAGCCAGCAAGCCACGCGCAGTCCAGCTCTGCGTGGCCACCACAACCAACTGAAAAAACAAATATAGGCTTCCAAAATAGGATTAGCAATGGTGCAAGGTCTCACAGTGTTGGTTATTGGGAACGTGTGACAAACAATCCACGCAGGGAATGACACGGGTTCCACGGCTCAGAACGGAGAGGGTGAACTCGACCTTTTCAGAAATGAACACAGGATTCTTGGCTTTCAGAATAGGGGTGAATTCAGCTCTTTCGGAATCAATCACAGGCTTTTGGTTCAATACAAAGGTATACATGGGTTTTCTCAGAGCTAGACATAGGCTTTTTGGATCACAGAGATGCACGAAGGTTCTCTGTAGAACTCGGGTCCGTCGTATTGCTCAGTGCTCCGTACAGGCTTAGGCAGTCGGGTGGAATGGGCGAGAACCCTCTCACAGCTCATCTTGGCCATTTTATTCACATGGGTTGGGGCTAACACTTGTCTCCCTGGAAATTGCATGCATTTACCCAGCACACATCACCTTCCTCATGGTCAGGAACTTAGGATAAAATATAAATGGCACATGTTCTTTTGGAATAATAATAAAATATTATTCCCAGGATTAAGCCCCCTAGGCTAAACACTTAGACCCTTTTCCCACCTTCCAACCCCTAATCCCTTGCCTTCTCTGTGGAAGCTCAGTCCCCCTTCACCCATTCATCGTGGTCGGTCTACACCTGGTGGTGTTTACAATTCTATTAAATGTCTTGCATACATACAAGTACAAAATCAGGCCCTTGGCCTCCAACCCTTAGGCTCTCTGGCCTAACAATCACATAAGCCCACTGACTTATACTAACTTGGCTCACCAGCCTATAACACATATTTAAAATTCATTTCATACATCATATTTACAACTGGGCTCGGCCTTGGGGACATTACAATCCCCCTCCCTTATTTCTGCACTGTCCTCAGTGCAACTTTACACAACATCTGCAAGCTTTTAATTTTTTTTCAAAAAGATGCGGGTACTCTGCCCGCATAACATCTGCATGCTCCCATGTCACATCCTCAGGGCTGTACCAGGTCCAATGGACCTTTACAAGCTCTATAGTTTGATTCCGGAGCTGTTTTCTTTTCCTGTCCAATATGCGCACAAGATGCACTTGCAGGACACCCTCTGGTTCCACCTGAATCACATTCCAATTGATAACATGATTAGCATCAGGTACATATTTCTTAGGCAGTGAAACATGAAAGACATTATGTACAATCATAGATGCAGGTAATGCAAGCATGTATACAACTGACCCAATCCTTTCCAGGATCTCAAATGGCCCACAAAATCTTGCTGCCAATTTGGCACAACTTCCCAACTTCAGGGAACTTCTGTTAGTCTTTACTTTCAGGAAAACATGGTCACCCACTTTGAATTCTCTATGGGTTCTATTACTGTCAGTGTAACTTTTCTGCCTATTCTGGGCAGCTTTCAGATTCCGTTTAATTTTTATCATTTGATCTTCCATCTCTTTGAGCAGCTCAGGCCCAATCACTGCTCTGTCAGCTAGATTATCCCAACTTACTGGTGTGTTGCACTTTCTTCCATAAAGTGCTTCGAATGGGCTCATCTTCAACGATGTATGATACCCATTATTGTAGGTGAATTATACTAAATGCAGGTAATCTTCCCACCTTGATGGTTTATCCATCACATACATTCTCAGTATGTCTTCTATTACTCTATTCACCCTTTCTGTCTGACCATCAGACTCAGGATGATACACTATAATAAAGTTCAGATTCATTCCGAATCCTTTGAACAGTCCTTTCTAGAAATTTGAAGTGAATTTCGGGTCCCTATCAGACACAATTGTCTTAGGAATTCCATGTAAGCGTGCCACTTCTTTTAAGAAGATATCAACAACATCTACTGCCCTGTGAGTGGTTTTCAGTGGAATGAAATTGGTAGATTTAGTAAGCTTGTCCACCACCACCATGATTGAATCATGCTACTTGCTTGTTCTAGGTAGTTCGGTGATAAAATCCATTGTTACCACGTCCCATTTCCACTCAGGAATGGGTAAAGGCTGCAATAGCCCTGCTGGGTGCCTATGCTCAGCCTTAACCTTCTGGCACTCCATACATCTGGCGATGTATTCAACGATTTATTTCTTCATGCTCGACCAAAAATAATGGCCTTTGACTGCTGCCATAGTTTTTTCATATCTAGGATGTCCAACATAAGCCACGTTATGCATTTCTTTTAGAATTTCCAGCTTCAATTCTTGGACATTGGGTACATACACTCTGTTTTTATACAGAAGTAAGCTATCAGTTCCCAAGGTGTAACTTTCCTTGGTCTGTGGTCTCTCACGCTATTGTAGCTTTGCTACTAAACCTCTGTACTGCAAATCAACATTTGCAGCTTCCAAAATTCTGTCTTTAATCTCAGTCCTGTACATGCTAATGGCTGTAGCATGTAATTTGTGCACTTTTCTGTTGAGTGCATCAACCACCTTATTTCCTTTCCCTTTGATATGCTTGATATCAAAGTCATATTCGCACAGAAACTCCAACCATATGATTTTCCTGGCATTTAAAGTCGGCTGATCAAATAAATACTTCAGACCATTATGGTCTGTTCTCAACTTGAATCTTTTGCCCATGAGGTAATGTCTCCATTTCCTCAAGGCATGGACGACTGCTGCTAGCTCTAAATCATGAGTGGCATAATTCCTTTCATGCTTTTTCAGCTTTCGGGACTCATAAAAAATTACAAATCCCTC
This sequence comes from Picea mariana, assembly GCA_032191745.1. Lineage (NCBI taxonomy): Eukaryota > Viridiplantae > Streptophyta > Pinopsida > Pinales > Pinaceae > Picea > Picea mariana. The sequence goes on from JASDQU011313884.1 coordinate 24,102, forward strand.
TTGGCTGAGAACTCTTCCCAGCCCCTCCTTACACACATCGATGCACACTACGTAATCCTTATTTGGATCTGCAATCTTCAGGATTGGAGCACTGGTTTGTAGCTACTTCAATCGCTGGAAGCTGCTCTCACATTCTTCAGTCCACTGGAACTTCTTCTCCTTCCTTTGCAAGGAAGTGATAGAATGGGCTATCCTTGAGAATCTGGCTATAAACCTTCTGTAGTAGCCTGCCAGACCCATAAAAGATCTAACTTCTGCCACATTCCTTGGTGCTAACCATTCTTGGATGGCCTCCACTTTTTTAGGATCCACAACGATCCCCTTTTATGAAATAATATGTCCCAAGTAATGGATCTTCCTTTGATAAAATCAACACTTGCTCAGCTTGGCGTACAACTGGTGATTTCTCAACACTTGTAGCACCATTCTCAGGTGTTGCTCATGCTCTTCCTCTGACTTGGAATACACCAAGATATCGTCTAGGAAGACTATGAAAAACTTGTCCAAATAATCTCTGAACACTCCATTCATTAAGCACATGAAAACAACATGTGCATTTGTCAGTCCAAACAACACCATTGTG
>JASDQU011313886.1:4494-23801 GCA_032191745.1 Picea mariana
GCAAAGTTTGTTCCATTGAATAGAGGAGCCTTATTGGTTGAATTTCCTTCATGGCTTGACATGTTTAAGCTCTAGGATCTACCCTTAGATAAAAGGGGTTGGCTTTGATACCAATTGTTGGACAACTGAGAAGGGGGGGGGGGTGAATAAGTTGTTACTGAGCTTAAACAATTATGATTATTTTAAACTCTTTGTAGAGCATTGAATGACAATCACAATAATGCAGGGAAGTAAGCAATAGAACATTCAACATCATTCACACATATTAAATATACAGAGATAGATATTTCCTAAGGAAACCCATAAAGGGTAAAAACCTCTTCTTCTCTATATGATATGTAATCTTTACATTATCTACATTATCATACTTATGAGAACCAACTCATAATGAGGCTACAACCTCTATTTTACAAGCTGTAACTTGTTGAGAGCACCAACTCTTTGTTTTCTCTAGCACCTACTAGAAGGAAGCACTAACTCCCTGGTTTCTCTAGAACCCACTAGAAGTAAGCAACAACTCCCTGGTTTCTCTAGCACCCACTAGAAGGAATTAACAACTCCCTAAGTGTTCCAGCACCAACTGGATGGAAGCACTAACTTCTAGTCACACAGGCACCAACCTGTATAATAGAAAACAACCTGTATTCTTGATTAACCTACACTGTTGGATTATAAATGATGGGTGTCGTGCTTATTTCACCATTTTGCAATTCGACATTTCGGCATTTCGGCATTCCTGTGGTGAAGAGTTATCTTGATTCTCTATGTCGCGATCTCCGAAATGGAGTTTAGTTGTTAGCACCTTTCGCAATTTCACATTTCGACACTTTGGGACTCCTGTGATAAAGAGTCTCAACTCTTGACTCCTCCAACTCTCGGTATCTGAAACTCTAGTTGATGTCCCTGTTTCGAGATTTTCGGCGTTTTGCATTTTGGCACTTTGGGACTCCTATGATGAAGAGTCTCAACTCTTGATTCCTCCAACTCCCAGTATCCAAAACTCTGGTTGATGTGCCTATTTCAGGATTTCGATGTTTCACATTTCGGCACTTCGGGACTCCTATGATGAAGAGTCTCGACTCTTGACTCCTTCAACTCTTGATATCCAAAACTCCGGTTGATGTGCTTGTTTCGAGATTTTGATGTTTCACATTTCGGCACTTTAGGAATCGTGTGATGAAGAGTCTCGACTCTTGACTCCTCCAACTCCCGGTATCTGAAACTCCGGTTGATGTGCCTATTTTGTGATTTTGGGGTTTCACATTTCGCAAGTTCCTACCATGAGTTGCTTCCTTGACTCCTCCAGCTCCCGGTATCCAAAACTCCAAAATGGAGTTTACGCTTCTAATATTTCCATGTGATCATCGTTGTGCTACTGGTCTTGCCACTTTCTCTTATTTGTCATTGTTGGGTTGAGCTTGCCATCAATGAAAAACAAATACTCTACCTTATGTCTGCCTGTTCTTGTCATCAAATGAACAAGCACACTCTTGCACTCTATGTGCACCTCTACACTATCTCTTCTGGTCTTCACGAGCTTGCTCTGCTGCGTCTCCCCAAAATACTTCTGGTGCCCTCCTAGCACATTATACCTGTACTTAAGCCATCATCACTGATGTACTTTCCATCAATGACAAGCATACGCTGCCTATAAAACATGCCAACAGTCTATTCATGTGTACCACTCGAAACTCTAGGAAGATAAATCCAAAGACTTTGTTTATGAGATTTTCAACTGGGTAATGGTACCAATGCATGTCTCTATCTTCGACCATCCACCTCCCAGGATTTCAGATAAAATGATGGCCAACCTAAGCAGCGTAGAATATTGGTATATAGAAGCATATTTTTCGTATCTTAGGGTTTTTGGCAACCCTATTCTCCCATATGCCCTTCCACTATTCTTGCCAAATGAGCTACTGTGTCACAATATCTCCAGGTAAACTGTTCTTGGTGGGATAAGAAAAGAGCTCAAAGGATTTCAGAAGAAGGTATGGCCACCCTTCCCCATTCACATTGGTACATATTCTTTATTATATTTCGGTCATGCCAAAGTGGAGGCTCCAACGTTGGAGGAAATGAAATTAGTAGACATTGAGTTTAAGAAACATGACCCTAATAAGGTTGTGAGTAATCACATGGTGAGTTGTGGTCTAAAAATATATGAGCATGAAGACTCACCTCATGATGAATTCTTTCTAGGATTGAGGTCCTACTCATAAGTATTAAGTCGGATTCAAGCTCTACTGCCCGGAGATATGGTCGATTTCTACAAATTCCAGGAGCACCAAAGAAGTTGCCTCTTCAAAGTTTATAGGGAAAAGTCTCAAAACCTCCTAGCACACAACAAGTAGAAGCTAAAGGTTCAACAAACACAAACACTAGCAAACAAGAAACTCGAGAAAAAAAAGAAGAAACTGAGACCTTGAATCAGGAAGCTGAGATCCCCAATCAAGAAGAAGGAAACCCAGAGATAGTTACACCGGGTAAAAGGATCAAAGGTCAAGAAGATATATGCTCGAATGGGGTAGGTGACACATCGTTTCTTACATCAAGCGAGTCGGCCACAAATGCTACCATGAAACAATCATACAAGGAAATCGACAGCCCCATCGCATCCGTCACACCCTTACAATTTACAAAGGGGAACCCTGATGCAGAGATATTATTCAAAGAAGATATAACACCTATCTTTGTAGAAGAATTGTCTCCTAACGACTTTTTTTTAGCAATAAAAGGAAGGTTATGGTGAAGCAAGAAACATACCAAAGAGCGGGCATGGCAGTTAAAAAATACAAAATTTTAACGGATGGAGAAGCCCTATAAGAGGAAGAATTCGCTGATGAGATAGCAAGAACATTGGGAGCTTATGCAATAGCCAACCAATATTTAGTTAGAACCTTGAAGGGACGATTGAAACAAAAGAACCTGTTAATCAAAAAATTGCAGGCTCAGATAGCAGCAGTAGAGGTGAATGCCAAGAATGAGGCAAACAAAGATTTCAAGCAAGCCACAGAAGTTGATCAATGGTTAATAAAGACCTTTCACGTTTCAGGGTTTCATGATTTCGCAAGTCGGGACTCCACATCTCACGACTCCTTCACTCTTGAATTCTCGGTTGCCAAAATGCCAAAAAAGGCTTAGCGGCTCTAGCTCATACTATTCCTCTGAATGCTTTCAGGATTTTGTGAGTTGCGACTCCACATTTCACAACTCCTTCACTCTTGAACTCCCAGTTACTGAAATGTCGAAAAGTGATTAACGTATCTGGCTTGTACTCTTCCTCCGAATGCTTTCGGGATTTCACGATTTCGTGAGTCGGGACTCCATTTCTCACGAATCCTTCACTCATGAACTCTCGATTGCCAAAATGCCAAAAAGGGCTTAACGGCTCTGGCTAGTGCTATTCCTATGAATGCTTTCAGGATTTCACGATTTCGTGAGTTAGGACTCCACGTCTCCTGGATCCTGGCCTCTCTAACACCCGGGTCCCAAAATGTCGAAAGGGGATTAATGTCAAACTACTACTGGCTTTCATGATTCGGTGATTTGTGATGCAAGCATTCCCCCTGTTCCTTGTCTTTCGAATCCCCGGTTCATGAAATGTCAAAATCTTTCCCTCTGAGAGATCAACGGTTCAGTCCTTCTGGAACCAACAACCACGATCTAACTAGATCAACAGCTCAAAATATTTCAAGACATCCTTGAGCTAACAATCCAGGTTCTTTCAGGGTTTCACGATTCATGGAATCGCGATGCAAGGGTCCCACTCCTTTGTCTTTGGAATTGCCGAAATGTCGAACCCTGAAATGAAAAAATGCTGAAATTCCATTCCAAAGGGGAATCAATGGCTCTTGTTGCTTCTCATCCAATAGTCGCTACTCCTCCTAAGCTATTGAATAATAAAAGACGCTCATCCTTAACCTCCTCACAGATCTACCAGATCTGACGATCCACAAGATTTCAGCACTTCTTCCTGGAAGCGCTCCATCGTCTGATTCTACCATTGTTAATCTCTTTCATGATTCGGGACATGGAGCGACCAAGGATTTGGCATGCACTCCAAACTGATGATTCCCAAATTCACGAAATGATCCAACAGCTTACACAAATCATGATCAATGGTTCACGTTGATCCTGAATCCTAAGGTGATGGGTTCGTCCACCTCTAACCACCTGGCAACTTTCTTTGATCCTACAGTCCTCACGATTTCACAAGTTCTCCACAAAGAATTATGACTGTTGGAGCCTATGTTGGAATAGATACAATCTAAATTAATATCTCTTGAAAGCCAAGTCATAGACATAACGATATTCCAATCCCAAGCCATGGAAATACGAAAGGAGGTAGAAGTGGCTCAACATGATCTACTTGCTAAAGTAGAAACCATCTAGAATCATTTTCAGACAATAGAACAAGCACTAAAGGATATCTCCTTGAGATAAAGAGAAGTTTAGGTGGCTCAGGTTGCTTTCCAAGAGGCTGTTATAGCAACAGCTAAAGAAGAAATGGTCATTAGTTCCAGATATTCCATTCTAGAGAAAACCAGAGGTAACATCTTGTTGAAGGCGTGGAAGCATAATATATCTGAGAACAGAAAAAAGGATAAAGATATGAGAGATGTTTGTGAAGAAACATTCAACTTGATAAATAAAAATTTGTTAGATATCGATAAAGAAAGTAGTTGTGGAAAACTGGGCAAAATTAACATAGCCAAACATCTACTTGACATCAAGGAAAATGTGGAAAAAGAACAAGTTGAATTATCCCAGATAAGTCAGGTCGATATTGTCCAAGTGGATAAATGGTTAATAAAGACCATATTACAATGATGTTCCATCATCACAGAAGACTGACAAGTAGGGAAACTATTACCATAGTTGGCAAAGAATTGTTACATTTTCGAGGTGAACAACCAAACAGAACCTTCCAAGTTGATAGCCCAGTTGATAGAAAGGTGTGTCACTTGTATTAAGCAAAGGAAAGGGAAGACTTCTGGAGGAAAATAGTAATAGAAGTTTATTCCATCCTATTTTTGGAGATAGATAACAAAGAAAAGAAGACGCCCTGCCTGCATGGAGGAAGACAAGGGACCAGGAAGTGAAACGCTTCATTTTTTCATTTGTAACCGAAACTTTTAGAATGATTAGAATTTGAAGCATTTTAATCTTGTTTAAATATACATTTTGAAAATAGAACAGGGGAATTTTTGTTTTGGCCGGATTGTAACACTGAAATTTTTCCTTCGCCAGAATTAGTATAAGAGAAATTGAAGACTCCATATTCCGTGAAGACTGAGTTATGTGTTTCCTTTGTTATTTCATATTTAGCATCATTTCCTTTATATATCTTTGATGAATGCTTAGATGAAATTTAGTACAACCTCTATTGTGGTGATCAACTGTTTTAGTCATCTAATCATTTACATCTTTTCCTCTGTATTGACTATCAGTAGGTACAAGACCTGTGATTTACTTAGATTTCTATATCTTATGCTTCATTAAAGTTTTTCCTATCTATTTTCTTCTTCTACCACGAGGTGAGATTCTTCTTTGATGGATGCCTCACATTGCTCAACATATTTATGTTTTGTTTCATTTCATGCATGATTTTCAAGGTTAACTTAGATACGGAAAACAACCTTTGATTTTGTTATACGATTAATTCGAAGTTTTGGGAATTTTTCTCATACAATCTAAAATAGAATCAGCAACCTAAAAAGCAACATCCCTTAAACTTTTGTTCCTCCATGACTGTGCCTGCTTGATGTAGACCCCCTACCTCAGCAGGGTCCATTGACCTCCCAGTCTCTGGATCGCTCTCTTCCCTGAGCCGAAATGGCTCTTCGGGCTCCTGGTGGAACCCTTTGAATGAATCCACAAGTCCCTTCATCCTCTGGAACAAGTTTTGAGAAAACCTGTGCGCTCACCTCCTTTTTGGTGCTCCTCTCTATTCTAAACCAACACACACCTTTCACGTTTCATGGTTTCACGATTTCGCGAGTCGGGAATCCACGTGTCATGACTCCACTCTCGAAATCCTGGTTGTTGAAATGTCGAAAAGGGCTTAGTGGCTCTGGCTCATACTATTCCTCTGAATGCTTTTAGGATTTCATGAGTCGAGACTTCACATTTCACAACTCCTTCACTCTTGAACTCCCGGTTGTTGAAATGTCGAAAAGCGCTTAACGGATCTGGCTTGTACTATTCCTCCAAATGCTTTCGAGATTTCATAATTTCATGAGTCCGGACTCCATGTCTCATGAATCCTTCACTCGTGAACTCTCGATTGCCAAAATGCCAAAAAGGGCTTAACGGATATGGCTAGTGCTATTCCTATGAATGCTTTCAGGGTTTCACGATTTCGTGAGTTAGGACTCCACATCTCCTAACTCCTGGCCTCTCTAACACTCGGGTCCCAAAATGACGAAAAGGGCTTAATGTCAAACCACTACTGGATTTCACGATTTGGGGAATTGTGATGCAAGCATTCCCCCTGTTCCTTGTCTTTCGAATCCCCGGTTCATGAAATGCCAAAATCTCTCCCTCTAAGAGATCAATGGTCCAGTCCTTCTGGAACTGACGACAATGATCTAACTAGATCAACAGCTAGAAATATTTTGGGCCTTCCTTGAGCTAACAATCTGGGTTTTTTCAGGGTTTCATGATTCAGGGAGTCGCGATGCAAGGGTCCCACTCCTTTGTCTTTGGAATTGTTGAAATGTCGAACCCTGAAATGACAAAATGCCAAAATTCCACTCCAAAAGGGAATCAACGGCCCCTGTTGCTTCTCATCCAATAGTCGCTACTCCTTCTGAGCTCTTGAACGCTAAAATATGCTCAACCTTAACCTCCTCGCAGATCTACCAGATCTGACGATCCATGGGATTTTGGCACTTCTTCCTGGAAGTGCTCCACTGTCTGATTCTACCATTGTTAATCTCTTTCATGATTCAGGACATGGAGCGACCAAGGATTTGTAATGCACTCCAAACTGATGATTCCCAAATTCACGAAATGATCCAACAACTTACGCAAAGCATGATCAATGGTTCACATTGATCCTGGATCCTAAGGTGATGGGTTCATCCACCTCTATCTACCTTGAAGCTTCCTTTGATCCTATAGTCCTCACGATTTCGCGAGTTCTCCACAGAGAATTATGACCATTCGCCTCTACCTCTCAAGGACTTCTGGCCAATGACTTGGCACCCTCCTTTTGTTGTCTAGATGTAACTTCGACGGTCCAGATCCAACCTTCTATTGCTGATCCAACAACAACTATGATCCCTTCTGAGCTTGAGAACTCCCTCCCTCCACTTGGGAGATCTTTTGAAATTTCAAAGGCCTCAACCTTTGCTTCCTCTACGAGCTCAATTCCTATGGATATCATCTGCATTCTGAGAATGCTATCCCTCCTGAGCTTTTTCAACTATGAAACCTCAAAGGTTTTCTCGACCTTCTTCTCACTCTGTTGTTACTCAGTGCGCTAAGGCACTATCCTTCCAGATCTTTTCTTATCTAAGCCTTTATGGGTCTCACCCTTCTGTGTCCTCGAAGGGAAATCTGGTGTCCTCCTGACGACCTTCTGCTCAAGCCCTCCTTGCTGAGATTAACAGAGTATTTAGTAACTCTTTCAGTGTCTCTCCTTGACACTTCTCTTCCCAATAGAACTCGAAAAGAGTCCTTATGTGCACTCTATGCAACTGCTCAATGCCCTCCCGGAAGAGTTTCCACAGAATCCTCAATGATTTTGTTTTCTCTCTGAACTCGAAATACAGTTATCCTCAATGCATCCTGTGCATTTTCTCAATGCCCTCCTAGTAGAGCCTTTACAGAATTCTCGACAATTCTTCTCCTCTCTATGCTCTCCTATGCACAATTTCTCCTTCAAGGTGTTCAACAACCTTGAGGCTTCCTCCTTGAGTCAATGACTTCAACTAGTGCACCCTCCTGGCACGTCTCTGTCTGGACTCCGTAGAATTTAGAAGTGCACTCCTTGCACTGGCTTGCAGAACCCGCAATATTCTGTCATGAAAATTTTTTCATGAAGCCTCAAAGAACCCAAACCTGAAATCAAAGAGCTCACAGATAGGAAAATCTATCTATCTCCTGCAGATGGAACTTAACATCCCTCTATAACATGAGTGAACACACAACATTCATAAAAGACACATAAACACATAGAAAACGCATATGTAGAAAAAAACTACTTTGTATTAACATAAATGTCTAATTACAATGTGTTTGAGCTCAGACTGCAACAGAATCTCGACTTTCTCTCGAGATTTCTCTGCTTTGGTCTCTCCTCCTAACTCTCTACTCTAATTTCTTGAGAGACTCCTTACAAAAGAGGGCTCTCTTGAGCTTATCCCCATCCACTACCTCTATGCTATCTCTATCTCAAAGTGACTCCTACTCCTACGGCTACATTACATAAAAGGAAGTCGCAGACCTGACTGATATGGACTTAGCTGCAGGTAACCATTAAAGGAAACCTCAACCACTACCTATACAAAGGCATGATCTGGTCTCTATCATCCTTACAACATTAAATTCAAATTCAAATTTTGAAAAACGAGAGGGCTGCGCCTCTCCCTTTCATGAATGCACGTTGGATGTGTTGGCTGGCTGGTGCTTATGCTGAGATGGAGCGATGCTCCTGCATCATACTCCTCAGCTGGAAAAATCATGATCTCTTGATCATGAGTTCCTCTTCTCCAGTGTTGAAATCCACCTGGATCCCAAACTTTCCCATGGAGCTGTCCATCTGCTCCTCTGCTTTGTTGTTTCTATTGTTGTTTCTTTGCTGCTCTTGCAAGCTCCCTTCTGCTCAGCTTCTCATTACTGGCAGTCTTTACTGCTAAACTCGACATCAGCCTTATGATTTCTTCAATTACCTCTTCCAGCTGCTCAACTGGATGGCTCTTTGTATGCAGTTTTCTGTTGCACTTATGTCTTCTCATTGAAATTGGAAAATTCACCTCTACCCTCCTGACAGTTTATGAGACCTGAAACTAATATCTCTTCATCATCAATGAGGGTTTCTCCAAATTCTGGCTCACATATGCAAACCAGCTCTGTGTCACTGATGCTTTCAACATACCTCAGCCATATTTTCAACAGCCTTTACTGTCTTTTGGCCAACAACTCCTTGACTAGCCACTTCACCTTCTTTTCCATGGGCCATTCAAACACCCATTGTTTTTTTGCATTCTGTTGCATTATTAATGCAAGATGCTCCATTATCGCTCTTATCTTAGTGAGTTCCTTGTCAATCTCTACCTTGGTTTTCTGCTGGTGGTCTCCTCTTCCACCACGCTCATGGCCTTCAGTAGCCACTTCCATCTCTTTGAATCTTTTTTTGTTGTTACTCTGCAACTGAGAGCATTTCCAGTATCTCCTACAGCTCGCCTGGTTGTCTATTGACTATTGAACACCTCGCAAAAATCTTCATAGAGCATCATTACTCTGTCTCCTCCTTCACCTGTTGTCTCCTTTGCTTGAAGTCTACAGACGAAAATATCAGTTCTAATACCACATGATGCAGACCCCTACCTCAGCACGGTCCACTAACCTCCCAGTCTCTGGATCGCTCTCTTCCCTGAGCCAAAATGGCTCTTTGGGCTCCTACTAGAATCCTTTGAATGAATCCATAGGTCCCTTTGTCCTCTAGCATAGGCTTTGAGAAAACCTGCATGCTCACCCTCTTTTTGGTGCTCCTCTCTGTTTTGAACCAACACACACCTTTCACGTTTCGGGGTTTCGCAATTTCATGAGTTGGGACTCCACGTCTCACAACTCCTTCACTCTTCAACTCTCGGTTTCCGAAATTCCAAAAAGGGCTTAGCAGTTCTAGCTCATACTATTCCTCTAAATGCTTTCGGGATTTCACAATTTTGTGAGTCAGGACTCCACATCTCACGACTCCTTCAATCTTGAACTCCTGATTGCCAAAATGTCGAAAAGGGATTAACGGCTCTGGATCGTACTATTTCTCTGAATGCTTTCAGGATTTCATGATTTCGAGAGTTAGGACTCCACATCTCACGACTCCTTCGCTCTTGAAATCCTGGTTGCCGAAATGCCGAAAAGGGCTTAACGGCTCTGGCTCGTGCTATTCCTCTGAATGCTTTCGGGGTTTCACGATTTCGCAAGTTGGGACTCCACATCTCCCAACTCCTGGCCTCTCTAACACCCAGGTCCAAAAATACTGAAAAGGGCTTAATGTCAAAGCACTACTGGCTTTCGTGATTTAGGGAATCACAATGCAAGCATTCCCCATGTTCACTATCTTTCAGATCCTCGGTTCATGAAAAGCTGAAATATCTTCCTCTGATAGATCAACGACCCAGTCCTTCTGGAACCGACAACCACGATCTAACTAGATCGACAACTCAAAATATTTTGGGCCTTCCTTGAGCTAACTATCTGGGATCTTTCAGGGTTTCACAATTCAGGGAATCGCGATGCAAGGGTCCTTCTCCTTTGTCCTCGAAATTGCCAAAATTCCAAAATTCCACTCTAAAGGGGAATCAACGGCTCCTATTGCTTCTCATCCAATGGTCGCTACTCCTCCTAATATCCTAAACACTAAAATATGCTCAGCCTTATCCTCCTCACAGATCTGTCAGATCCGATGGTCCATAGGATTTCGGCACTTCTTTCTGGAAGCACTCCACCATCTGATTCTACCCTTTCTAATCTCTTTCGTGATTTGGGACTTGGAGCAACCAAGGATTTGGCATGCACTCCAAACTCACAATTCTCAAATTCACGAAATGATCCAATGGCTTACGCAAACCATGATCAATGGTTCACGTTGATCCTGGATTCTAAGGTGATGGGTTCGTCCACCTCTAACCACCTTGCAACTTCCTTTGATCCTATGGTCCTCGCGATTTCACGAGTTCTCCATAGAGAATTCTAACCATCTGCCTCTACTTCTCAAGGACGTTTGGCCAATGACTTGGCACCCTCCTTTTGTTGTCTAGACGTAACTTTGACGGTCTAGATCCAACCTTCTGTCATTGATCCAACAACACTTTTGCTCCCTTCTGAGCTTGAGAACTTCCTCCCTCCCCTTGGGAGATCTTATGAAGTTTCAAAGGCCTCAACATTTGCTTCCTCTATGAGTTTAATTTCTCTGGATATCGTCTGTGTTATGGGAATGCTATCCCTCCTGAGCTTTGTCAACTATGAAACCTCAAAGGGTTTCTCGACCTTCTTCTCACTTTGTTGTTACTCGGTGCGCTAAGGAACTATCCTTCCTGATATTTTCTTACCCGATCCTCTAGGGGTCTCGCCCTTCTATGTCCTCAAAGGGAAAACGGGTGTCCTCCTGATGACCTTTTTCTCAAGCCCTCCTTCCTTAGCTTAACAGAGTATTCAGTAACTTTGTGAGTGTCTCTCCTTAACACTTCTCTTCCCAATAGAGCTCGAAAAGAGTTCTTATGTGCACTCTATGCAACTTCTCAATGCCCTCCTAGAAGATTTTCCACAGAATCCTCAGTGATTATGTTTTCTCTCTGAACTCGAAATAGAGTTCTCCTCAATGCATCATGTGCATTTTCTCAATGCCCTCCTGGCAGAGCCTTTATAGAATTCTTGACAATTTTGCTTCTCCTCTCTGTGCTCTCCTCTGCACAGTTTCTCCTTCAATGTGTTTAGCAACCTTGAGGCTTCCTCCTTGAGTCAATGACTTCAGCTGGCATGCCCTTCTGACACCTCTCTGTCTGGACTCTGCAGAATTCAGAAGTGCACTCCTTGCAATGGCTTGTAGAACCCACAGTATTTTGTCATGCAACATTTTTCATGAAGTCTCAAAGAACCCAACCCTGAAATCAAAGATCTCACAGATAGGAAAATCTATCTATCTCCTGCATATGGAACTTAACATCCCTCTACAACATGAATGAACACACAACATTCATAAAAGACACATAAACACATAGAAAACACATATGCAAGAAAAAACTGCTTTGTATTAACATAAATGTCTAATTACAATGTGTTCAAGCTCGGACTGCAACAGAGTCTCGACTCTCTCTCGAGACTTCTTTGCTCTAGTCTCTCCTCCTAACTCTCTACTCTAATTTCTTGAGAGACTCCTTACAAAAGAGGGCTCTCTTGAGCTTATCCTCATCCACTGCCTCTGTGCTATCACTATCTAAGAGCGGCTCCTACTCCTACGGCTACATTACACAAAAGGAAGTCACAGTCTAACTGATCTGGACTTAGCTGTAGGTAACCATTAAAGGAAACCTCAACCACTACCTATACAAAGGCATGATTTGTTCTCTATCAGCCTTACAACATTAAATTCAAATTCAAATTTTATAAAATGAGAGGGTTGTGCCTCTCCCTTTCATGAATGCGCATTGGATGTGCTGGTTGGATGGCGTTTATGCTGAGTTGGAGTGATGCTCCTACATCACTGCTACATGATAGCCCAATATTCAACCTGGTCTCACAGATCAAACCAGCATCACTTGAAACCTGTTTGACACCATCTTGAAAACTACCACCACCCAAGTCGAACTCGAATGTTCATGGGCAGACATTGAATGGGACATAAGCATTCAGGAACAATTGGAAGCGAGACATAGACAACTCATAAATCAGCCTTATCTTCTTTTTCTAAAAGTTGTTTTCTTCCTCGTTTATCATTTACCCTCTTTTTTGATGCCTAGACTCTATACTTTATAGCCTTAAGTACAGACTCTGGGACAACAGGACATATTGATGTAGTGTATTGGTCGATCATCCAAGTGATTGTGTCTGTATGTAGCTTGACCTATCGACCAACTGAACCTAGGATATGTGTGATGAACCATCAATGCTTGATGTTCCAACACTATGGGTCATACCACTCTCCATGAAGGCCTCGATATTCAACCAACTTACTTTCATACTCAGAAATAAAAAGTCCCTCAATGTCTTCTCTTTGTGAATATTTCCCTTGACCTCTTGTCTTGAACTCTTATATGTGTGTTATTATTTCATCCCTGACCTTCGTCATTTCTTCTGTCGGTTTCTACATTTGGAATTTCTTTGTCAAGGGTTAAGACTATTCCACTTTGGGCATGCTTTGACCTTCTTCTAACTCCACCAATTGAGACAAATTTTCTTTAAAGGGACAATCTCTTGCAAAATGATTGCGAGAGAAAAAGTAACACTCAATCATATTATCTTTTCTCTTAAGTGGTTTAGGCTATTCCTTCATTTCAATGTTATATTATTTTCAAGTGTCCTCCTTCTTGGGTGCTTATAATGCATTATGTGTCAAGGTCTCATATCCCCCTACAAATTCTTTCAACTTATTGATCTGAGACTCCATCTATGCATCAATATTTTTCATTCTCCCCAAGTTCACTTGGATTTTTTCAATTTGTTGAGTCACACTATCCACTTTGGTTCTCCAAATCTCACTTCTTTTGTTGGCATTTATCAAGTCCAAATTGGGACATGCCTTCAGGTGTACCCAGGATTTAACCTTGTTCCACTTTTCCGACAAAGACCCTCACTTCTCCAAATTTTCCACAGAGGACTCAATATTTCTCAATGGTTACCCAAGTGTTCTGCTCATTGCAGAGTGTTGAGTTTGAAAAAGAGATTACCCTCCTCTATGATGACCCAATTTTTCCACGAGTCCTTTACCTTCCATCCTTGCATCTATCAATGGCTTATTTTGCAACCATTGAATGTCATATATGTGTCTTTTAGTGTAGTTCTATGGTTTTACTAATATATGGTTGTTCACCTCTCCCAAGTGACTTGGTTTGTCACATGAATCTTTCCTTTGGTTTCTACAAGGGTACATAGGGATTTTTCATAACACGTATTTTCCCCAACTTCATGATTCATTTTTATGGTCTCTCACCCCATCATCACATGAACTATTCTTGGATTCACACAAGGGTGCATGCCCAAAACTACATATCTCCACAATCTACTATTACCAAAATTAATACTTCTCACAAGTCTTTTCAAGGTTTCACTTTGAATTTCCTTCTCAAGTTGTGACCTCTATTCACAACTCGACTAGTCATAATATTCCCAAACTATTTCAAATTGTTTCTATGGTGCACTAACCAACTATATTTGTAATTCTCTTAATCAAACTCTTCCCCAAACTATCTCTATGATGTGATCTAATACCATTTGTCATGACCCCGTTGGATACCCGCCCGAAATGCTAAATTTCATTATCTCTCCGGGGCATGTGACACCACGAAAGTTCCCACTCAGTGACAATACCAACTGAAGTTACTTCATCCATACTATTCCTCCTCAACTAGAGCATGTACCCATGAACCATTCTAGGCTCTCTCTATATGACTAATTTTTAGAATTAAGCAATGTTAACAACAACTCAACACTTAACCAATTGATAATACATTCATGAGACATGTGAAACACGTGAGAGATGAAACATATAAATTGTGGTTGTCACCAATGTTCCTTACACCTAAATTATTATTATGCAATATATATTTATGATTACAAAGATCACTTATAGCTTGGTTACAATGTCTTGGTACAGTCACGTGGCTCATGTTACACAACCAAGTTTATCCAACTTTATACATGCTCATAAATATCTACCTCACTTAAATATCCCTCCCTCTTCACAAGACATGTCGTCCACCCCATAATGCGACAACCTAGTCCCTTGTTCTCTCTTTGAAGTTGCATTCACTTGCTCAATGTTCTCTCTTCATGCTTCCATAAACAACTCAACTCATCCACACCTTGGTTCCTTTTATATGAGGTATAACACCTAAACCATTGTGTCCCCTTATGGACCATTGCATCCCTTTGTACTTGTCATGCTCTTTCAAATTGATGTGTCTCTTTGTGCCCCTTCGGACCATTTCATTCCACCAATAGGTAACGTCTGTCCATACATCCCATCTCTGGGTGTTGGCTCGCTCCAAATAATTGTAGGGTGTCTTGATAGGTCATATTGACCTCCCCATCATGCCCTATGTTGCTAAGGTATATGGATCCACTCCTTTTACATTCATTCCCAATTCACTCCTACATGTTCTCTCATGCAACCGAAATCCATTTCTTTATTCACAAGGTATGTGAGGTGTGTACCCCTTTGGGCCCACACACTCAAATGTGTGCCCAAGGTGCTCCTGTCCAAGCCTATAAGACTATTGTACGCCCAACCGATCACTTCCTCCTCACACTCATCAACCAACTCATATTCCCATGACATCTAAGGAGTTTGCCTGCTCAGTGTGTTCTGAAGGGATTTACATCCCCCTTTCTAAATTTGGTCATTAATGTGTGGTTCTAAATGTTGGAATGAAAGTTTTCAAAATGTTACGAGGAAAATCTCTCTATGGCATGGGGTAAACCACAATAGATGGAATGACACGAAGAAATCAACTATAATCCCAAATATGTTATATAAATGAAATGCTAACAATACAAGGCTAAGATCCTACCTCGTCCTGACATTTGATGAAGACCACCATTGAGCATGCAACTCAAATATTTATACCTAAAACTTGTCCTCAACAACCAAGATACACAAGCATATGGTGACACTATATAGTGTTATAATATAGATTATCATAATCCATTAACATACATGATAAATATGCCCATGGAATAATAATTCAAATATTTGCAAGATATCAATTAGATGAGAAAAGAGTATTTCTATTAAAATAATCAACAAAAGTATATAGGTGACAAACTTCTATAACAACACATATCGGAACCCAGAAACTAAGTCCCTCCAATTGAGCCTCCACCACTTCAATCCTCCACCAAAGGAAAGCTGATATAAATGAGATAGTGAGGTTATCCATCACAAAGAAGGAAGATATTGGGGGTTGAACAAGGGGTTCATACCTTCAAGGGAAAATGGATGCAGACTCAATATGAAGTGAAATTTCTCTAGAGTGTCTTCTCTCTGAAAGTTGAATTGTTATCTTTCTTCAAGGCTTGGATATGGTTCAATTTATAGCCTTCAAATGGAACTGAAGGACTGAGTCGAAGTGTTTCAAGTATATGTGATCCATATTTTATGAGAAGAACGAAATGAATATAGATTATTATCAAAATATGATTAACACAAAATAACAGATATATAGTAAAACGGATTTATATTCAATAAGGAAATAAGTTGAAACTGTAAAATGCATCTGAAAACAAGCTTGCTAGAATGGTGGTGGCTCATCTCTGAGAGGAGATGTGATGACTGTGATCATTCACAAGAATATGATTACAATGAGGATTTGAAGGCCTTTTTACAATATAAAGGAATGTCAAAAACCCTATACATCCAAAAATCTAACCCTAGGAGATGAAGCACCAAAAGTCACGTGGGCCCCATTTGGGTTAGTTGGTACATCAACTTCTCGGAGTCATAACTGTTTCATACAATCTTTGTGTTGGGCACACGATATCTTTTTGGAAAGTTCTATCCAAGGAATACACATGTTGTCATTAGACTTGGACTTTGTCCATAGTTTGACTATGGAGAGCCATAAAAATGCAGTTTAGGGCCTCAAAATGGCCCCAGTTTTGTTAGAGACCCGAAAATTAGGAAAAAACTTCCAAACTGGAAAACTACCAAAATGAGCCAGTAGGAATAGGTGGGAGGCCACCAAAATCCATATGGATCAATCCTCCCCCCTTATGAAGCAATGGTATCCATTACGTTGAGTTACCCCATCAGATGAGGAAATTTCTATTGAATTTGGCCTCGGGTGAACTATTTGCATTGGTGCAGGAGCTTCCTTGCTTTGACAACTCGATAAAGCTAGATCCTTTGTTGGTGAGTGCCCTTGAAATTTTTTTTTACAATATTATCACTTGATTCATGTTATATGTAGTTGGGTTTGAGCTATGTTGGTGTCAATTGTCCTACTACCTCTGAGGTGTCCAATAATGGTCAGAAATAAGGTCGAAGGAGATCCACGTTGAACATTGGGTGTAGGCCAAGGAAAGGAGGAATGTTGAGATCAAAATTATTATCACCCACAAACTTGGTGATGGTGTACGATCCATAACGAAGTGGGAGAATATTCTGATGGGGTCCTTTAAGGTGTTCTTTCTACAAGTGAAACCAAACTTTGTCACCCACCTGAAACTTATGTGGCACCCGGTGTTGATCATGGAACTGGTTGTACTTGTCATTGGACTTCTATAGGATATCTTGAACCTGTTGGCGGATGTGATGGATCTTCTCAATGAATTGGGTGGCTTTTTCAGCTTCAGTTGGAGCAGGATATGAGTTGGTCGAGGTGACCGCAAGGGGTAGTGCAACCTCTATGGGGCCTAATGGTTGGAATCCCAAACCCACCTGAAAGGGGTTGTGGTCAGTTGATCTATGCAAGGATCAATTGTAGCTATGATAGACATAGGGAAGACTCTCATCCCATGTGTGAGGGTGCTTGGAATTATACATGCACATGATTTGCATGATCATTCGATTTACGACCTCGATTTTTCCATCTTTCTAGGGGTGGAAGGTCATGAATTTGGTGAGCTTGGTGTCCAACAGTGACCAGAGGCTTGAACAGAATGTGATGAGAGATCAACTGTATTGATCTGAGATAATGGTTTGTGGGATTCCAAAATGTAGCCAGGCTTGTTCAAATAATTTCTTAGTAGTCGCCTCTGCTGTGATTCTCTTCTTGTAGGTGACCATAATTGCCATCTTAGAAAAGCGATCAGAAACCAAAAAAACACAGTCATTTCCCCGCTTAGTGGACAGGAGGCCCGACATGTATTCCATTGAGATGGATTTCCATAGCCTGTTAGGAGTAGGAAGAGGGGTGCACAGGCCCTATTTCTTAGTGGTCAGTTTGACAATAGAGCAGGCAATGCAAGACCCGATATGCTTGCTAACCTCATGTCAAAGTTTTGGCCAGTAGAAATTTTTCTACAACATTGCCACTATATTTTCGATGTCGAAGTGTCCTGCCACCCGACTGTAGTGGGATTCCAAGATCAACTTCCCTCACTTGATGGAATGCGGATATGGCCTAGATGGCACAATAGGCCATCCTAAAGATGGAATTTAGCGACAAATTCATTTGCACCCAACATTTGGTAGGTGGTAGCGAAGTCCAGGTCTATCTCATAGAGTTGGGGCCATCCATAGGTATCATAGCTGCAATGATTTAGCACCGTAGTGAGTGTCGTGACTAGAGATATGTTGAGGAAATCAGTGACGCAATTGGCGCTTCTTGTTTTATACTTGATGTTGATGTGGAATTGTTGCAAGCATGTGGACCACTTCTGATGGCGGTATTTATGAAATTTTCCCTATGTTTGCATGAACTACAGTGGCTTATGCTCAATGTGTATGATTGTCTCATTCCCAAGAATGAAATGTCTCCACTATCGGGAGGCTTGCACAATGGAGTACATTTATTTGTTATATGTAGGGTAATTATGGACAACATATGATAATGTGTCACTATGATAGGCCACGGGGTGGTCGTGCTGAGTGATAATGATGCCCATAGCATAGTTAGAAGCATCTATCTTTATCTCAAAGGGTTGTTGCAGGTCCGGTAGAGAAAGTACTGGGGATGAGCACAAGTGCTTCTTGAAATCATCGAAGGCTTATTTTTTGGACAATACCCACACAAATTTCTCCTTACCACCACACCTAGTTACTTGGATGAGGGTCCATGCAATATCGGAGAATCCCAACACGAACCTACAGTAGAAATTGGCAAGGCCCAAAAAGATTTGAAGCTCAATGAGCGTGGTTGGGGTTGGCTAGTCACATATGACTTGGATCTTGGCTAGATACACATGTACGCCATGCTGATCAATGATGTAGCCTAAGTAATGGACCTTGTCCATGCTGAACACATGTACACTGTTGTAGGAAAATCTCCCTGTGGACAGGTAGATCACCTCTAGATCTTAACCTTAACCCTAGACAGAAAAGTGCTTAACATGGACACTAAATTCCTTTCAAATCTATCTAAACTAACACATGAGAAGGAAGGATTACAAAGGTACCTATTTATCGACGTTTGTCCCTGCACGCTCCAAGTTGCGCTTCGATCCTTTGCTCTTCATTGGACTCTGTGGACAAAACAATATACGATCGCTTCCTACTCTACTGATATTAGCTTGAAAACAGATCTATCAACTAGTGATAAGTTCATGTGACCTTAGACATAAACTAGAAAGAAATAGGCCAAGCGTGTCATATTGATGAGAATAACGACAGCAGTACTTACAATCGTAGATGCGAATGCGACAGCTTCGTCAAGTCCCCTTCGTCTAACCCTTGCCTGAAAGTCCCATAATCTGGA
>JASDQU011313887.1:4907-15248 GCA_032191745.1 Picea mariana
TTTGTTTAAGGATTTTTGAATTTCTGAAAGATAGAGGAAGAGGAGGAAATTGGAAGAATTGTTTTAAGTAACTCTCACACGACATTGTTGTTGCTGAGAATTTTGGGATCGAGGGCTAGGAAACTGCGAGGATTCCTAGAGCTGGGGAGTTGGAGAGGTTGTTCCTAGTTGGCTGGGAGGTTAATATTCAGTCTGGGCAAGAACAAGAATATGATCAAACAAAAAAGGGACTAGATAAACCAACTTGTAGGTGGAGGTATGTATTATGTTGTTGTTATCATTATTATGTTGTTGTTGTTGATATTATTATGTTGTTATCATTATTAGGTTGTTACTGTTTATTCCTCGTTTATTCCAAATATAAAAAAATCATTAAAATAAATTATAAAGTAAATTTTAGAAAACTTTTAGTTAGTTTGAGTCCTGAAAATAACCAGACTCTAATGAGGCTTTACACATGGTATCAGAGCCCAGTTTCAAAACTGAAACCTTGGCTTTGTTGGTAAATGTTTAACAGGCAACATATGCTTGTCATTGATGGCATGTACAGTAACAAATATGGCATGACTACAAGAAGAAGTATCAGAAGTATTTTAGGAAGACGTTGCAGAGCAAGCTCGATAAGTTCAGAAGAGATAATGCAGAGGATTGTTGGCAGGTTTAACATGCAAAGTGAGCTTCTCATTGATGGAAGGATTAGAGTGTGCATTGATGGAAAGAATGACAATGACAAATATCAACATGATCAGCAACGCAGTGATAAGTTGATGAAGAAATCCCAATAAAATATCATTTTCTCAGAGAACAAGTCACAAACATAGTTGTTCAGTTGAATTATATCCCTTCCACAGAACAGATAACATACATCTTCACTAAACCCCTAGCCAAGACACCATTTGATTGTCTCCGACAAAAGTTGGGTGTCATCCCATCTGACATCTAAGCAAGTTCATCGTGTTAGGGGGAGTTTTGTATTGATTGATTGAATATCTAATACCTCCTAAAAGGACTGCAACATCTCAGGGGGAGCATGTTCTCCTTGACATTGATGTCAAAGGGGGAGAATAGAATCGCGGAACCTTAGTTGCCATTAATGCCAAAGGGGAAGATTGTTGGTAAATGTTTAACATATAGCATATGCTTGTCATTGATGGAAGGTACAGCAGCAAAGATGGCATGAGTACAAGAATAAGTATCAAAAATATTTTAGGAAGACACTGCAGAGCAAGCTCGATAAGTTCAGAAGAGATAGTGCAGAGGACTGTTGGTAGGTTTAACAGGAAAAGTGAGCTTGCCATTTATGGCAGGATCAGAGTGTGCATTGATGGCAAGAACAACGATGACAAAGATCAACATGAATAGTAGCGCAGTGATAATGGAAGAGGAGGAGCATCAGTGATCGTTGGACCCCATCCTGAATCCCTGATGACCGTCAGATATGAATTCAGACAAGAAGAATGCACAGAAGAGGAGGATAGATCTTAGGCATAGATCTGAGCGTAAGATATGACCATCGTTGGATCAGTGAGAACTTGCACGTTCATTAAAGAGCAAGAAGAGGCAAAATTTGAAATGCTGAAATATGTTGGTCTTACCCCATTTCGGAGTTTCATAGATCAAGACTTGAAGGCTTGAGACCCTTTATCATAAGAAGGTGAAATCGCGAAGTGCCAAAATGGCGAAATGATCCTAGCCATTAGATCAAGGTGTCATCTAGACCGTCAGATATAGGAGGTGAATATGGAAGACCACGTCAAAAAGTATAGTTGTTGACCATTGGATCAAGAGGACGCATGGAAAAAAATCAGAGCACCACAAAGACTCCATTTCGGAGTTTCGCAGATCGGAAAATCCAAAGGAAAGAAGTTCAAACTCGCAATATGCAAGATCATGAAAAGATCATGACCGTCAAATCACCAAGGATTCTGGACCATTGATCTAAGCTCCATCTCAGAGCTTCACCTATCACGATTTGAAGTGACGAGAACCTCCATCACAGGAATCATGAGATGCGAATTCATGATAAGATTTGGACCGTCAATCCACCAAGAACGTAGACCGTCGATGTGAGCTCCATCTTGGAGTTTCACCTACCACGACTTGGAGTGATGAGAACCTCCATCTTAGGAATAGTGAGATGTGAGATCGCAAAAAGATATGGACCATTGATTCATCAAGATTGTGGAACATCGATCAGGGTCAATGAAGATCATGGGTTCGAAGCACCTTTTAGCGCAACCTATGGTCACCGTGTGTGGTCACATGGAGGAAGGACCTAATGCAGATGAGCTCCACCTCAGAATTTCGGGGATCGCATCTAGGAGTGTCGAGACACTAGATCATACGAATGTCGAAATACTGAAAAGGTGAATTTTCGTTGTAACCCGTGGTCACCGCTTGTGGTCACGTAGAGGAGGGAGCTAGAGAAGCCAAGCTCCTTTTTGGAGCTTTGAACATGGAGATTCAAGATGTCTCATCGTAGAATCTCCGAATTGTGAAAGTGAAAAATGGGTAAATAACGAAAATACCCTTCAGAGTTAATCCAATGGTGTAGGTGAATTTAAGCATAATCGGAGGGCTAATCTTGCTCCTCATAGTGTAACTACTAGAAATCATTGATGGTTTCTGCTAGAGGAGCCGAAGAGTCTCTAGGAATCTTCCAATGGGATGAAGATAGGTCATAGGGGCGATTGACATCTAGAAGAGGGTTGGAGCCTGTAGCTGAAATAGAGAGGGTGAGCTCGACTGTAACAGAGAAGACGAAGAGTCTCAACTGCCAGAGAGAAAAAGGAATCTTGACTTAACACCCAGTGATGCTGAACGCGTGGTGGGAACCACCAGAGAAGCTGAAGAGTTGCGATGATCGGGAAGAGCACTCGAGAGGTGGAGGATATCGGCGCGGTGTGAGTATGAAGAGGTATTGCATGCATTGCATGCATAAGGTGCACATAAGATATAAGTACACAGTACAGAGAAGAGAGGTCATTGTTGTTGGAGTTGTTGTGGTTGAAGGTGATTCATGTGTGAAGAAGGAGTAGAGTGCAGCAGCTGAATTAAACAGAAGAGGAACTGTGCAGTGAATGGACATGGCACACAGAGCATAAAAAAACATAAGAACAGACAGCGCAAGTCATGTGTGCAGGAAGGCAGTGAGGCAGACAGAGCAACGAAATGCAGCAGAATAGTGATGAGTTTGGTAAGCCATTGTTGAACATTATATCACTGTAATGAGTTTCACTAGCAAAGATTTATAAAAAAGGGTGGTAGGGAGGTGCTAGGGAGGACTTTTGTCTTCAGAGGTTCAAGTGGGTGCTTGAATATAGGGATTTGGTGCTTTCTTCTAGTTGGTACTAGAGAGACCAGGGAGTTGGTGCTTCCTTCTAGTTGGTGCTAGAGAAACCAGGGAGTTGGGCTTCCTTCTAGTGGGTGCTAGAGAAAATAGAGAGTTGGTGCTCTCAACAAGTACCATCTTGTAAAACTGAGGTTGTAGCCTCATTATGAGTCGGTTCTCATATGTATGGTAATGTAAAGAATGTAACTATTACTTATCATATAAAGAAAAAGAGGTTTTCACCCTGTATGGGTTTCCTCGAGAGATATCTGTCTCTATGTTTCTCATATATGTGACTGATGTTGAATGTGCCATTATTTATTTCCCTGCATTATTGTGATCGTCATTGAGTGCCTTGTAAAGTTCTTTGAAATAAGCATAATTTTTTAAGCACGGTGGCAAATGATTCAGCCCCCCCCCCTCTTAGTTGTTCAACAACCTTGACCACTCATAGCACTATGATTTTGTCCTTGTGCCAACATGGTCTGCAACCTCTATCCAATTTCCTAATCCATTCATACGATCCAGATTGCTGCAAAAAAAAGAAAATGATTGCAAAGAACAAATCTAAAAACAAAATATAGAATAAAAAAACAATTGAGTTGTACCCATTTCATAGGAGAGAAACTACTTACTTAAAAAACCACATGAAGACAAATTGTGCTATATAGGATTTTGAAATTTTAAAGTTGAAAGAAATATACAACCTCACCTCAATTTATGCTAAATACCAATGAAGCACCCTAATTTATGATAAATACCAATGAAGCTCCCATGAGAAGCCCATGTACTCTGTTAACAGAGGCGAAGAAGAAGAGAAAACAAACACATTTGTTTTTTCTCTTTTCATAACTCCATCCCTATACACATCCATAACTATGCAATTGTTTGCACTCGAAGAACCCTCTATGAGCAGAAGTCCTAAAGGGTGTGACTCTTTCATTATGTGGTGCTTATTTGTGTCAATTACCCTTATTTTCTTGAGTTGAGTTTCCCCCAAAGAATGAAAATAATTCCATATTTTTTTAGAAAAGGGCACAAATAACAACATCAGTGAATGAATACTTCCCATCCTCTTTTTTCATGCGAGTTCGCATGATGTCCCGTACAATGAGAAAATTACTGAGCAAAAGAACCCCTTGTATGGACCATTTTTTTTTCAAGTTTCCATGTGTTGGAAGAGGGCAGTCCATGTCCTTTTGAATCTCCTTGAATATATTTTCTAAGCTTGAAGGCATCTTGATACCTTTTGGAACTGAAAAACAAAGACCCATTGCTTGGCCTGGACCATGGTAAGGATCTAACTGATCAACATCTCCAACCACAACCCTGTCCAAATTCTTGCTTGCTCGAAATATTTTCATGTTCAACCCATACCTTGGAATTTCCACCATAAGAAGAACTCACTGCCATATTCTTTTGTGGATGGAAAAAAAGGGCTGAAATTCCAGCATCATTGTGAGGTTGACCAATAACAGTTGATAAGGAGAAATGTCCATTTATGGCTTTGGCTTTTCATAACTTAAGAGAAAACCCAGCCACCCAGTTTTGCCAAGATTTCAGCACACTTATCCACGGGGAGTGCCATGAACTCTTTTCCAGTAAAACTTTTACCACCGAGATCCTCTCCTTCATAGAATACACCAATTTCCTTACATATAGCTTATGTTGTGGACTTTATATCACCAATGATCAACATTACTCGGATACCTGCATCTCCACAATCCTCAATTGTCTTGCGAACTTTTTTACGATGAGGATCTTTCAATCTAATACGAGAAATAAAGATAAGGTTGTTTTCTATATCAAAATAATTGGTTGGGTCCAGCAATTGCACATGAGTAGGATGTTGCTCTCCACCATAGTCATTGAAATCTCCCAAATATTCCTTGTATGCCAGGCCCAAACAACAAAGATCCTTTGAACTCATTTGGTGAAGCTTCGTGAACAATAATTCCCACGTTGGATGGTCCAATTCAATGACTGATCCATCTAAAAGTTGTTGAAATGCACTCATTTCTAGAAGATTTTCTACATCACCCTTCACTAAGAGGTGATTTTGTTCGCAAGGTTCCTAAACAATAACACCCATGGATTTTCAATTACAATCAAACTCCAATAAATCCAACCTCTTTGATCTCTATATCCACCAATCACAATTACCTAATTTCACTGTGCCACTGTTGAGAATGACACTTTCATCACCTATTGTCGGATCTGGAACTCCCATCTTTTCAACCAAGACCTACAGGGATGCCTCCATCGGAATATCAGTAGCACGGAATTGGTGACCTTGAAAAGATATCCTTGCATCATTGCAAACAACAACAATTTCTTCTAGCGTTTCTAAATTTTCCTACATATTATGTGTTGGCCAATTTAATATGCTTCCATGTTCAGGATTATATGTTGTTCCTTCAACTTGAAACTCTCAAAGTGAACTAGAACTGTACCCTGTGGCTATAAATTCATTGACCGACATTTGATAAGTTGCAAGAGTTCCCATATTATCAAAGAAAATCACTGTGGTGCAACCCAGTGCCTCCATGCTAGGTAGCTTACACACAATAGCATTCTTTTGTGCCATCCTACGAGTGCCAAGAGCCAAACACGTAGTAATGACAGAAGGCAATCCCTCTGGTATAGCAGAAACTACTCGAGCTACAAAAATATTAAAGTAGTATGTACACTTCTCCAATGATAGTCTGATATTTTGGACAACCATCTATGATGTCCCATGAGTACATATTTGTAGTTGATGATCTAGACAAGAATACAAACAACACTAATCACTAGTAATCCATGCGTTCCTCTTTGTAATGCATGCCCACTAAGCCCATAAACCAAGTGCCAAACCACGAGGTGGGTTATTTTGTGCCCAAGGCTCATGTTTCATTCTCAATCCCCAAGTCCATGGGCCAAACAATGAATCAACACACTAAATCTCAAAATCCAAGTCTAGCGCTCAAGTCGAGACCAAACCCTTGCCATATTCATAATCCTAGGCATCTCGACCTCCTGACATCCAAGTCATTTGCCTCTCGTTCTCCACTACTGCATATTCTTCCAGCAATGATGAACCCACCCCATAGCCGGACGCGTTGACTGAAGAATGGAGGCCTTACAAATGTAATGGTTCCCACTGGTTTCCCTCTAAACTATACTAATGATCATTGCAGAGTGTCCCAGGCACAAGCAATTGTAGGATGTGGTTCAAAGGAATTATAAGTTGATCACGGTGTGTCTGAAACCGATCTTCTGCATGGTGAAAGCATACCTTCAAAGTGTGTATATGCATTCCTGGAATGCAAGTGGGGAGACATTAGAGAAAGTTCCCTGAGAGACCTTTCATCAAAAGATCGTTGACGCTCAAGATTTAGAGGCCCTGTCTTCTCAAGAAGATTTGAGAAATAAAAATTCCCATTGTCACTAGGAGTGTATAAAGGCTTTGCAGTCTTCATGCTTGTTTCCTGAGGAATTTATGATGGAAGCGTAGAAACAATCAACATGTCTTTAGGCATGTACGCAACTTTATTTACTTCAAAACAAACTTATTCACGGACCTCTTTCCATAGTCAAATGCTTCTTTCCATAGTCAAATGCTGTAAATATTGGACCGACCAACCTCGAGAAAGGACAAAGCTACGCAAAATCTGAAGCAGGAACACAAATATTTGAGGTAAAGCACATCTTCCTTCTCTTGAAAACCAATCATCAACCAATAGAATGTGCTAAAGGACCGACAACCGAAGAACTTTAGGACCAAACAAAACCTCTGTTGAACCATTAATGGGTTGTCCATGTCTTACTTGGTCCAACCTGTCTCGATCTACCACAAAATCCATTTGATGGATCTAGTTATTAGAAGATCTTCGAAAATTAATTAATTGATTGATTGACAACCAATAAATGAGTCTTTTGATAACCACATAATAATAATGTTGGCATAGTGGTACAAACAATGTGTCATGTCTGGCGAGATAGAATCTCAACGATATATTTTATTGTATTCATTTGAACGAGGCTATCCATAGTCAGTTTCCATAATTAGTTATCATCGTTGGTTTCCAATTCTATATTTGGGTATGGTACGAAGGTGGGGAGCACCTTCCGAGGAAGGTGGGATGAAACAAACAAGAGGACGTCTAAATAATATTGACCATGAAGTCGAATTAGCTTAATAAACTTAATAAAGCATGTCACCAATCAGTATTATTTTGAACTTTTTCATATAAACTATGAAACAGGGATATATTTCTGCACAAGCCAACACCATTTATAGACGCAGTATATTATCAACAACATTAATTTGATCTACCCTTTGATTTGACCTTTGAGATCAATCTCATTATATGTACATAATTCCAGTCAATTGATCATGGTATCGATATGAAAGAACCCATTAATTCTTGTCTTGTACCATGCTCCCATTCCCCACACCCACATTAAATTGATCATGGTATCGATGTGAAAGAACCCATTAATTCTTGTCTTGTACCATGCTCCCATTCCCCACACCCACATCAAATTGTGAAATATTTTCTGAATATTACAAAGATATTTTTTTTGTGGGAAAATAAATAAATCTCGCCAACAGTGCGAAAGATTTAATGGTCTTCTTCCAATAACATAAACTTGATAAAGAGACAAACATATAATCTATTTGACATGAGTCATGATTTTCTATAGTCATATTTCTTTGCTTTATTTTATTTTTCAAGATTTCAAATCACTTTGTTCTTCTCGTATTGAAAGTTATAATTAACACAACTTCATCTATCTTTGAATTACCCATAACTTGATATTTTCAAAGTATATTAAATTTAATATGGTGATAAAAAGTTATCGCAATGAAAGACCAAACAATGGAACCCTATATTTTCAACAAATCTCCAAAGAATATGACCACCAAAAAAACATATTGGAGAAACGAATTTCACCATTATAAGTATTTCATGATGTATTTTTTTAAGTCTTTCATTATTGTATTTTCACTCTCTATAACGTTGAACAACATTGGAATTATTGGGACTTTAACAACATTGAAATTACTCGGACTTAGTGCATTGGATTTGACTTAAGGAACTGACGCCAATATTTGAAACCGAGAGCAAAATATTATTGGTAAAAAAAAAAACAATATATCTATATATATATATGATATTGATAAAGTTTATGTGTCTAAATATAATAAATCAATCTAATAAATCACGAGGTTACATTTCTTGAATATGTCGAGGTTACATTTCTTGAATATGTTGAACGAGAATGCAGCTGAGGTTACATTTCTTGAATATGTCGAGGTTACATTTCTTGAATATGTTGAACGAGAGTGTAGCTTGTTGGAATCAACCTGCCTCATCTTGCCTTGTCGTGGACTCACAAAAACTAATTGAGTAACCAACTGCATTGCATGCCTATATAGGATTCGTAAATAAAATTTGCTTTTGTTTAATTTAATTAGATAGTTAAATTTTGATTGATTTTGTTATTTTTTTTTTAATGTTAGGGAATTTATAATTTGTGGTTTTTTCATTACTTTAAGTAAATTTTCATCAAAATTGAATTTTATCCAAGGATGAAAAACTCTTCACTTTCCACTATTAGATCCAATCCCTTTAAACTAATTTTACTATTTATTACATGAATATAAAAAATTAATTAACATAAATAATAAATTAAAATAAATGTATCTCACTTATTAAGAAATTGTATAGCAATGCCTCATCTTGCCTTGTCGTGGACTCTCAAAAACTAATTGAGTAACCAACTGAATGAGTAACGAGCGTCATCTTGTCTTGGGATGGATTCACATAAACTAAATGAGTAACGAGGAACTCTTTAGATTTGAATTAGCCTGCATGAATTATCCCGCGTGCTACTTAAACTAAACGATGCTTGGAGATTGTTTCTCTTAGGAATGTATTTTATAGATGTTCTGTATTATTTTAAGGGGTATGATACCCTAATAGTTACACTCAGTTGCATGCCTATATAGGATTCGTAAATAAAATTTATTTTTGTTTTATTTAATTTGATAGTTCAATTTTGTTTGACTTTGTTATTGTTATTTTTTTTTTAATGTTGGAGAATCTGTAATTCCTGGTTTTCCCATGACTCTAGGTAAACTTTAAGGAGAATTGAATTTTTTTCAATTATGAAAAATTCTTCACTTTCTATTATTAGATCCAATCTCTTTAGATTGATTTTATTACATAAATATAAAAAATAAATTAAAATAAGTGTATCTAGCTTATTAAGAAATTGTATAGCTATGAAAAAATGCAGAGTGCAACAATGTTGATAAATTTGGCAATCAACTCTTTCACGTCTAGAAACTGAAATCACCACGTTTACCAATCTCGACCAGGCACATTGATTTTAAATTCTTCAATTTAATAATTATTTATTTTGGATATCGGTTATTCAGATATTTTTTTAAATAATTTATTATTTTTAAATGATTATATATATATATATATATATATATATATATATATATATATATATATAATTTAAATTTAAATTTAAATTTAAATTTAAAGTTTAATCTTACCTATAAATCAAAAAAATAATAAACATTATATTTCACTTCAATATTATAAATTGATTTGAATGCGATCATCAAAGGGTTAGAAATTGGTACCGGTTAGAATATAATCTGATACCGGTTAGAATTTGGTACCAAAAGATAATAAACATTATATTTCATTTCAATGTTATAAATTTATTTGATTTGAATGTGATCATCAAAGGGTTAGAAATTGGTATCGGTTAGAATTTGTTACCACTGTAGATTTTTAATAGCGGAAACTTGCAATGTTCTCGCAAGAAAGTTGAATAGAAATTTGGAGAAATGTACCAATTTTCATTGGTTATATACACTTCGAGGTAAGTAAATATACCCACTAATACAATAAGTAAACAAAGAAAATAAATTAAGAGAATGTTTTGGTTGTGGTTGGTTGGTTTGTTTATATATATAATAAATAAATAAAGAAAATAAATTA
>JASDQU011313888.1:7578-20105 GCA_032191745.1 Picea mariana
AAAGTGTCATGTTCTGGTGAGTTTTGTTCTAGATCTAGGTGGATCTAGGGAGATCAGTTAGTGTCCACACCTACCGATTTTTTCGATAACACCTACCATCTGGATTATCCTGAGTGATGATATCCTTTACCACTGCGTTTGGAACATATGCAATTGTGTGAGAATGAAGAATATAGACTCTGAAATATTTTATGGCCTTTACTAGGGAAAAGCTTGTTTCTCCCTTATGTTGTAGTTCAATGCAACATCTCTCAAAGCTTTGCTGAAAAATGATATGGGTTGTTTGTACCCTTCATTGTTTTTCTGCAATAGTACTGTTGCGATGGTGTGTTCAGATGCAAAAGAGAAAAGGTAAAAATCTTTGGTGTAATCTAGACTAATCAAAACTGGGGCTTGGGTGAGTGCATGTTTCACCTGCTCAAATGATTGTTTTGACTTGGTGTTCCATCTGATTTTGGTGTCTTTTTTCAACATATTTGTGATATTCCTAAAAAGTTTGGCCAAGTTGGGTATGAATCTTCTTAGGAAAATTATTTTTCCAATGAATGATTGTAACTCTTTGATGTTCCTAGGGTGTTCCACTTTCTGGATGGATTCTATTCTGCTGGGGTCTATTTTAATTCCATCTTTAGAGATTATGTGTCCCAAAAACTTTCCTTTCTCTAAACCGAAAAGGGACTTCTTAGGGTTTAATGAAACCCCAAACTTTCTACACTTCTCAAACACACGTCTGAGATGCTGCAAGTGTTCCTTGTCAAATTGGGAGTAGAAAATCACATCATCCAGATATATGACTATAAATCTTCCAAGTTCGTCCACAAAATCAATATCCATTGCTCTTTGGAAGGTGGCACTAGCATTCATCATACCAAAGGGCATTTTCACATACATGAAATTTCCCCAAGGCATGGTGAATGTTGTTTTCTCCTAGTCATATGGGTGAACGAGGACTTGGTTGTAAC
Organism: Picea mariana; assembly: GCA_032191745.1. Classification (NCBI taxonomy): domain Eukaryota; kingdom Viridiplantae; phylum Streptophyta; class Pinopsida; order Pinales; family Pinaceae; genus Picea; species Picea mariana. The sequence continues at coordinate 8,541 of JASDQU011313888.1, forward strand.
CCGAGAAACCGTCTAGTAAGGAGATCTGACTGGCCCCAACTACCTTTTGTAATATATGGTCCATTTTAGGCAAAGGGTAATTGTCTTTGAGGGAAACCTTGTTCAGATTTCTGAAATCTATGCAAAGTCTGATTTCGCCAGTTTTCTTCTTGGTAGGAACTAGGTTAGAAACCCATTTGGAAAATCTCAAGGGGACTATAATTTTTGCATCATACATTTTTTTGATTTCTTTTTCTATCAAAGGAAGCAACTTGGGATTGATTCTCCTAAGATTCTGCCTGAAAGTTTTTTGTTCTTCTTTTATTGGGATCCAATGATGTATGGTACTTGTGTCATAAGATTTTAAGTCCTCATAACCCCAAGCAAACACATCTACATATTCCTTAAACAGTTCAATGTATTTGTGTTTTTTCTCAGGGAGTAGAGACTTGGAAATTTTTATCATCTTGGGTTTTTCTTTTGTTCCTATGTTACATTCTTCGACTTCTTTACCGCTAGCTTCAATTTTTGGTTTTTTCTCTACATCATTAAAATCAAACAAGTCTTCTAGTGGAACTAGACCTCTGGGTAACACATTATTTTTCAACTGTAAAATACCAGAATTTGCTTCATTTTCATTCAATTCCTCTGCATCTACTTTATTTACACTACCACTTTCACAACAGATTTATTTGCAACATCATTATCATTCTCTATGTCTATATTTGTACATTTGAAATAATTCTTACACTGTATGAAGTCTTCAATTTGATCGTCATTCCCAAATACCTTCTAGTTTCTGATGTTGTCTAGAATGGTTGGTCTGCACTTCATCTCCACTGTGTATTTTTGAGTGGTACAGAAAGGTATTTTACGTGTAGCTGATGATGTAGCCAACCCGTCTGCAAGTATTTTTTGTCCCCTGGGCATTACCTGCAAGTCGATTTTAGTAAAGCATTGAAGGGCATCCAAAACAACATTTTTGTAATCTCTAAGTCTGGGATGTTTAGTTGCATACTCACCTTTAATTTTCTTAATAATCAATTCAGATTCACCCCTTACATTAATCTGTTTGGCACCAACCTTATTTAGTAGTTTCAGGCTGAGCATCAAAGCTTTGTACTCAGCTATGTTGTTAGTGCATTGGAAATTTAGTTTGTAAGAATGACTCTCTGAATACCTTGATCTGTGATTATGAAACCAAAATCCAGCTCCAACTCCCTCCTTGCTCACGAATCCATCAAAATCCATGCTCCAAAAGTCTGCTAGCAATTCCTCACTTTCCACAATTTTACTATTTCTTACCTCAGTGATTGCTTTATCTTCTTTCAAATCTGGTGTATCATCTTCCAGCTGAGCAATTTGTTCTTCCAAGTCACCATCATTATATAGAATGAAAGAATCTAGATCAGAGTGGGTGGAGTATAGTGGGTAGTTGTGTGGATTTTCCTGACTGTTGACCATATACTTCATCAGGGTTTCTCTATACAGTCTTCTCTGTTGTCCAAATACCGGGATGGTGGCATAGGACATATCTAGCTGCAAGGTTCCTTTCAGCTTAGCTCCCCAGGATATTGATAGTAAGATATCATATTTTGGGGGAATGTCTGCAACTACGATATCCATCACCATACTCTTTGGTCGTATTTGAGCTAGGGTGATGCATAAATATTTAATTATCCCTATACATTTGACCTTGCTAGAGTCAAAAGAATGCAAATCCTTGTAGGTTCTAGTGACCTCAAGTCCCAATTTTTCTATCACAGCTTTGGGCATCAGGTTGTGAGAGGCACTTGAATCCAACATAACATTGTGTAAGATTGAGTTGTGGATATTTAAGTTGATGTAGAAAGGAGAAAGGGCACCATTGTCGGTTTGACCATCAACTTCAGGACCAAACAGGAGCTTTGGTTGATCATCAGCAAGATTTACTGTGTCCGAGTAATTTGTTGATCCAAAATTCAAGGCCTCCATACCTATCTCTGGTTCGATGCTTAAAGCTTTAATCACCTGAGACCTATAAGCATTCTTGCTCATCAACTCAGAAAGGGGAATGGGAATCTTCAGTTTATCTAGTTCCCCTTCAAGGCTGAAAGTAGTGGAAACATTGCTTAGGTTATGCACTTCTGGTCTATACATTAGAGTCTTATGAGAAGAAGCACTTGGATGACTAGTTGAAGAAACCTCAGTTTGATTTGATCTTTGTAAAATTTTGGGATTTCTTTTTGCAGGACGTTCAAGATTATTCCTCTCAGGGACTTTCTTGAGAGAGGTTTCTGAGGTTTTCTTGGTCTCGACTATTCTCTTTGTTTCAATAGTCTTCTTTGATTCAACAACCTTCTTTGGAGGGTTGTCATTTTCCTTCTTGCTTATCAGGTTATACTTCCTGTGGACCTCCATTATAGCATTTTCAAAGGCTTGTTGTTTTGTTTCTTTTTCTTCCTCATTTACCTCTGTTTGTGAAAGGAGAAAAATCTCGTGCTCTTCCTGAGTAAGAAAAATGGATTCATCATCATGAACGCCCATGAAATTTATATGAGTGTCATCAAACTCCTCGATTACCTCCTCCCCATCATCAATGTAATTATCCTAGAGGGGTGGTCTGATCTGCTAATCGGGCCCCTTCTATTCTCTTTGATCTCTAGGATCTCTCTACCTGATCTGGGGTGGATTTCTTCTGAAGTTTGGGTTCCAAATTTGAGGAGCAGCTTGGTTCTCCCTAGGTGGATTTCCGTCAGCTATAGTAAGCCTTTCCATCATCCTTTCCATAGCTCTGGTTATGGAATCTAGTTTAGCATATGACGAGGAAGTAGAAGGCTCTTCCTTGATCGTGACTTGTCTTTCTATTCGTTGCCTAGCTCTTCTAGCTAAAAGATTTTCTTCCACGCTTACGACACTTTTCTACATGTCTTCCAGAGTAGAAGAATTTCTTTCCCTTAGCTGATATGACATGTCAGCGTCAAATCCATCGGGAAATTTTTTTAATGCCAAACCTTGAGGTGGTTTGATATCAGTTGGAATTGCATTGTTCAGATTGTTGAAATGAGTGCAGTAATCCTGCACTATCTCTCCTTTGTTCCTTCTTATATTCTCATATTCTGACAAGATCTAGAGAGGATTTTTCTAAATACCTCCCATCTGTCAAGAAAAATTCGATGAAAAGTAGCAATGTCAGTTATGGAAGCAGCACGTAAGGTTTTGAACCACTTTTTGACTTATCCAGTCAGACTCTGTGCAAATAGTCTCATCTGCACATAAGCCTCATTAACTTCCTGCAAATCAAAATAATCATTCATTTTGTCAACATGTTGTTGTGCATTCATAGGACTAGTACCATCAAGTTAAGGAACTCTGGTTTGATAGTCCTAAGGCATGGCATGTAAAGGAGCATCTAACACTAGTGGATCATATCTTGCTTCCATGATTGGTGGAGGAGGCTGGACAACAACCTGTGTGATTAGAGGGGAAGTGACAGAAGTTGTGGAAGATGAAGGGATAGGAGGAACAGAGTGAGCTGGTTTAGGTTTAGTAGAAGCTGTTTCAATAATCAAGGAAGAAATTTCGACAGAGTGTTGAAAGTGGGCTTTGTCTAAGGCTTGATCAAGATTTTCTACAAGATCTTCTAACTTGTCAAATTCCTGAAGAAATCTTTGATCAACTTCTGCCCTGGGAGAAAGTATTTTAGGGGTCCTGGGTTGTAGGATGGTTTGATCTAAAACTGTTTCACTTACAAAGATGTCAGATTTTGTTCTAAAAAGGATTTGTTCAAAAGATATGTAAAACTCGATATCCTGAAGGGAAACCAGCTTCTCTGGGAGAGAAGGGGACCTATGAAGAGGACTATGACTCCCGAAACCTTCTGCATCATTTTTCTTTCTGATTAATTTTTTAGGATTGTCTATTGTAGTTGTGGGTTGTGGATCTAGATGAGATCTAGTGAAAACTCTTTTAGGAGCCAAAATTTTAATTTTTTAAGAAATTTTAAAACTGATTATATACAAACTTTAACAACCTTTGAACGTTATCTCTTTATAATCTTAGATCTTATGATTTATTCAGAAATAAGTTTTCTTCAGTTGGGGAAAGAAATTGTAGGATAGAAAGTTTGTTCAATTCCCTAGTATGGTCGCCACTATGTTACCTCTGATAAATATCTTCTACCTTCCAACAACCTCTAGGAATTTACAGAGCGATAATAGTGCTGAGGGATTCTACGGGGAAACCTTCCTGTTCTTCGATGTTTTGGCCTCTGTAGGGGGATCCTTCGACGGTGTAACTTTTCCTTTGTCTTGTTTTTCTCCTTCCCCTCCTTCTTCTCCTCCTTCTTCTTGGTTCACTTCATATCCTCCTTCTCCTAAAGGTGAGTCAGGCCTACTCTCCTCTAAGGCATTGTCCTTCTCATCAATTTCTATGTTTTTCACTTCCTCCTTTTTCCTCGCGCTAGCCTGTCCATAATATTTGACCCGGGTGACCAAGGGACTTCTGATGATGTTGGGGTCAGATATTTTTTCATATTCCACTGGGAAAAGGAAACCTACTATCCATTCTTTGGTGATATTATCCATGTTTTCGTCAGTCAAATTATAATAGGATTGTATATCCTCCTTTCTTTCATCCCTGCACACAATGATATAAATAAAGTGTCGATCTACGTGAAACTTCACTAACAATATGTACTGATGCAAAGTGTCGAGTGTCATTCATGGGAATGCTTCAATAGCATTCTTCAGTTGTAGGTAGTAAGTATGGAACACCGTGTTCTATTTCTACTGCTTCGCCATATCGTTTTTATACCACAACGTGGAGAACCTTGCAGCCAATGACTCTCATGGCTCAACCTTCAGGAAGGTTGCTTCTTCTGGCATTTTCCAAGAGACAAATGCGATCAATATCAGTAGCCAACTAAAACTAAATTAATACCCTTGATCTTGTACTTTGCGATAGTCCTTTTCCATCTCATTGACGAGGTAACTCTCTCAATTCATCTGCATCCCTTCTATGCACCTCCCTGTGAGGTCCACTACAAACCCTATGACCTGTGTTGTACGGTTCTTTCTAACGATCTTACTAGATATAAGATGACAAGCTAGGCACACTGTGCCATCCTATATAGAGGATACCTTGTAGCCTCACTTTCCCTTCTCTACATCGCCATAGTCTTCCTTGATGCGCTATGCCAGGGAGTGATCTGCAACCTTCCCTGGGTAGAAATGTTGAGGTTTTGGTCCCTGTATGCTCATCCCTGTGATGAGGTGGATCAGCGCTGGATCCACAGTGATGTTCCTATCAAGCCAAATATAACCTCCATGGTAACATGGTAGGAGGAGTTTAATGCAAGAGTTAACCTCCTGATGTCGACCGAAGTGACGGATATTCATCACGTTTAAGAGCTTTGATTGCATGAGCTCCTTAATCCATGGCTAGAAGACTATCTTAGGAATCTTCCCAGTCATCTTCATCAGGTATCTGTGTGACATGAGCGTCATGTAGTTATTCCTTTCATCGAGGTTGAAGTCATTTTTATTCAACACTGGAATGTGTCCTAACTAGGGTCCAACTACGTGTATCCCCTTTGGGATGTACACGGTGATTAGTGTGTACTCAAAATGCTGTGGGATGCTATTGCGGTTAACCATGCCAGCAAGAGGTAGGATGTAGTCCAGCAAGACCAATGGGATATGCTTCGCATTAGCCAAATCGTCGTGGTGCCTTCTTCATTTCTTAGCAGTGCGGCCAGAACGATGTCCAGCCAAGGGGGATGCTTGCAATCCGCCAGTCGATGATGCATGTATTCCCACATACATGAATCTCTCAGTCATGAGGTATACAAGTATCTCCTCCATATACTTCTCTATCGTGCTCTGTTCACCCAACATTCACACTTGTAATCAAGGAGATTGGGTAGGCGAACAGACAGACAAGGTAATAAAATGGATGGCAAGGTCTAGGAAGCACAACATAGTATGCAATCGATTATTTGTTAGCTCGAATAATCATGGGTGGAGAAAAGTGGTCGCAGTGCAACGTTCGATGGGTTAAGTAAGAAACATCGTAACAGATTCCTCCAATGGGTAGGAATGCCTCAATCAATACGAATCTAGTCGTTATGGCGCAGTCCCAATGGTCCAACAACGGTCTTTTTGTCAATAATTGTGTTTCTAGTCATTATGGAGCATCATTATAATCGTCGGGACACCTCCAATGGTCATATATCTTCATCGTGGAAAATTCCCATTCTTCTTTGTTCTGATTTTCTAGAGAGGTTCCAGTTCTTCAAATCTGCCTCCTGTGAAGTCTTTTTTAGAATTTCCCATAGTTTTTCTAACTTGGTTTTCTTCTTACTGAGCTTCTTTTCCTTCTTTTTAGTGATCTAAGTCTTTTGATTCCTCTTTCCATTCTTATTATTATATGTTCTTAGCATGGTGACTTTGCACTGTTGATGTTCTTTCAAGGGGTTAATAGATAATACTTATTTTCTTACTAGGTCCTGGGTGGACATACTTTCTTCTTGCATCGATAGGTCCTTCAACCCCTCTTACGTTCTTTCAAAGTTGACAGCTACTTCTCTTTCATTCTTTTTCTTCGAATCAACTTCTTGTTCTTCTATCAGTTGATCTATTCTTTGAGCTACGAAATCCCTTAGTTCTTTCTTTTTCTGTTCTGTAGCTTCCTCCTCTGCTTTTCTTCTGATTTGATCCTTCTCAACCCAATTCTTTCCTAATAAAAGTGGAAAAGGGGAGTTGTTCTCAACGAACTTAATAACCTCAAATTCCTCTTCAGTCAATGTTCCATTGATAATAGCATGTACATTAGTAGCTCTTCCACATAGGGTTATCATCTTTTCTTTAAACAAGCCTATCCTTCCTAATGAAGGTACCATAGAAGGCTTCCCTAAATTTTCCCAAGTGATTTTTGTCATAATATTCACTTGTGTTTCTTCATCCAATACACAGTCTATGTCGAAGTCTCGTATTATTATTTCTATGCATTGTTTTTCTGTCAAGATTTTTGGTAAACTGTCATCTCTGTGATTATTCAGTGTTTCTTTCATCTGTAATAACATAGTCTCTGATTCTTTCTAGTTCTATAACATATCCTTAGTCTCTTTATCTTATTCATAGCTTGCTTGTCTCATGTTCATCTTTTCAACTTTAGCAATCATTCTTTGACAATCCAAAACCTCATGATCAATATCTTTACAACATATACAAATAGGACCTGTACCAGGGTATTACTTAGCAAGATGTCCCAATCTTCTGCAATTGTAACACAGTGTCAATCCTCTCTTTCTTTTAAATGATCCCCAACATTTCTTGTACTACGCACTGGGATCACATTTTTGTACCTACAATATGCAAAAATTCTTTCTAGGTTCTTGCATTCACTTATTAGTCCAAAAAATCTTTATATGCATAGGAATAACATATTTTTCTCTATTTCTATCAAGTTTATTTAGATCAAATCTTTCTTCTCACTATTCCCTAACATTCAGGTTAGAACAAAATCTATCAAACATACTTGGATTCATACTTTCGAAGAAACAATTTCCACGTATCTTACCTTTACCAGAGCAAAAAGCTTTAAGATCTTACCTCTGACTTTTAGATCCGGTTTCTTTCTTAGCACAGAGCTTCACAAGTCAAGTAGAATACTGTGCACTACAGCAATAGATCTATGCACAAAGCTTTCTCTTTTCAGCAATCACAGTTTCAGGCTCCCAAAAATAGAACCATTTGTTGGCACAGAGGCAAACCCAGGGTTCAATGCTTCAACAACGCAGCAACAAAAACCTAACTACTGGCCCTTTCGGCAACACCTATGAAGCAGATGAATTCTCACCTGAGGTAGAGGTAGGGGGGGTTGCAGGACTCAGGTGTCTACAACCAATATGGGACACATATATGTGATTATAATACTTTAGCAGAGTACTTAGCCAACAATATGCATTAGTTCTTGAACCTTATTCACATCGCAGGTTAAACCCTAGTTACAGAACAACGCAGTAATAACCAAGATCTAACACTTCCAATCACTTAGCACACAACATTAGCTCATATATAGCATTCATTCACATCATTAAGCACTAATATATAACATTATATGCATTCATTACATAACAACAACAACAACAACACTAAGCAGATAAACACATAAAAAACATCGTACAAAACACATCAAGACACAGGATATACGTGGCTCACCCCAGTGTGGGGCTACGTCCACCAACTTCTTCTTCTTATTCTTTATTATTCCTCAAGATTCTTACATTTGTCTACTCCTATGCACAAAGCCACAAATCCTAATTATGCAGTGGACAGGTGATCTGCACACCATGCACTAGATCCACCTTCCTCAAAATCAAGTCAAGGCACACAGCCAACACCTACATAGTTTGTTTTCACAAAGCCTTATTTTACACAACCATATTTCACAAATAAACTTACAAAACACTTGAACTTATCTCTGAAATCTATTAACACATTCTTGCACAAATCCAACCAGATCTCATAGTTATGCACTAAGCCAATCATCTACAACATATGGTGCACATAGCCAACCAGATCTTGCACTAATCCAATTTTGTCATGTCCCTTACATCGCTTAGCTAATACTTATTTAGACAATTAAATCAAGGCCTAAACATGTGTAAACCCATGGGACTACATCCCAAAACCCTAATACAAAAACCCTATCCTCCTCATCGAAGCGATCCTTTCTCCCATTGAGAGAAAAACTAAGATTAGGCATGTAACATCTCGCTCTTCTGTGCACCTGATGCGACTTATTCCTTGAGGACACTTGCGTGCAAGTGATCCAATTCATTATATGATTTTCTATTTTTCTTATGGGTTATGATGATGTTGTTGATATGATGATATATTATTTGATTATATATGTATTGACAAGTGCTATTGACTTGGATCTCATGTGTGTGCAGGACTCTTGACATATTGAGGATGTCAATGGCATCGATGGACCTCCTTGGATTCCAGATTGAGTCATGGAGTGGACTATACATGGTTTGAGTATTTTTGTTATTGCATATGTGACATATGGATGGTATATTATGATGTTGTTTATGGATCGCTTACATGTTTCATTGATGGATGCAGGCTAACGATTTCTTACTAATGAGACTAACATTTGGAGTAAATGGGTCATGCACGACAACAAGAGATATTGAGGGAAAGGTGTTGCAGCAACCCTTCCATAGCCTACTAGCACTCTCGTCGTGGCTCAAACTGTAGGTAAACAAGTACCTAGTTCAAAAAATCCACGATGCCATGAGGGCAGACTAAGGCAGTCACTCACGAAGATTCTAAGGGGTTCACAATAAGGCATGATCCTTATTCCTTGGAGACATTTAGTATCCCACAAGGTCACGTAGTGTGTCTTGAAGGGCACATCGCATAAATGAAACATGAATAAAGGAGAGTGGTACCCTTGAAGCATGTAGTGCGTCTTGAAGCGCACGTTGCTGTTTGAAAACTGGTGAGTCAATGAACCTAGGTACCTAGAAAATAATATCTCATTTTGACTTGGTCAACCTTAAAATAAATTTTGCATGAGTAAAGTTTAATAATTATGAAATTTCCCTTAAAAACAATTTTGCTAAGCCTAATTGAAATTAGAGCATAGGTATAATTGGGGGTATAAGGACTAAAACTAATTAATCAATTAATAAAGGAGGGGTGAAGAAAAATCAAATTTAAAAATTAGAGGAGAAAAAAATTATCCAAAAAATTTAATTGTTGGCTATGTGAAAAACCTGCTAATTTAGAACTTAGACCAAAAAGGGGAAACTTAAATACAAAAGGAATGTGAAACATAGGAGGGAATCTAGTATAGAGAACTTTCCAATTTTGAACTCAACTAAGCTTTAAGAAAGGCATCAGTCATTAAGGGAATGTGAGGGAATAAAGGGACATTCAGGAGCATTTTTAGGAATGCGTTTAGGTGGGTGAGGGAAATTGGAAATTAAATTTAATTAATAAAATGAATTTCTATTGCAACTAAGGGATCAGGTGAAAAGTGTATGGGGGAGAATATTCCTAATAAAATTTTAATAAAAAGAATTAATTGTGCATTTTGGAAACTAGTCATTGAGAGAACTCTATAAAATAAATGGTGGAGGGGAATGGATAATGACGAGTATGCTTAAGGTTATGCTTCTAGATGTTTCTTCACTGATTTTTCTTATGGGATTTGGGATACCCATCTCGAATAGAGAGTGGTAGCTCAACCTTGCGGGGTGAGATGGGAGCTATCTTTTCTTTGGTTATGTGCGTGGCCCCTTTGTGGCTTAGAGGGCTCAGGGGGAAGAAGAGTGACCCTAGAATTGGCTGGGAGGTACTAGTGAGGTCTCAGCGATTAGCAAGTGTGAGCGAGGAGGATCACCAACAACTGAGGAACATCAACCAACCATCAGCTGATTATGTTATTTATATTTGAAATTGCATAATATTAATTTCGTCTAGTATATGAGGTTAGTGATTGTTTTAAGTTGCAACGGATTCTGATTGATGGGAAAATTCATTTTTATCTCTACTTGTTTTTTTCTAATGGAACTTCCTATTGAGACCCTTGGAAGCGAAATTAAACATCGCCCTTAGATAATTATTCTTAGACGCAATTTTTTCTCATCACTTACATGAATGGTCAGTTAGAATTTTTAGGTCATTGTGAAATGCCCATTCGAATGGTGAAAACCTCCATAAATTGTGAAAATTACCAGTCATTTTTCCTTCCATAAAATCATGACTCATTTCTCCGAGTAATTCATGAATGCCGTGACTGTTGTATGCCTGAAATCGCTTGTATTTTTATTCCTTCATGTTGATCAAGAGATTGTTACATATTTCCTGTGGGTTGAACTTCTGAGTATTCCTTAATATCCTATGTTGGTGAGGAACATCGATGGATAATTTCGATGGGGTTCAATCCATTGCAAAATGGTAGGATGCCTCATTTTTTGTTTTTATCATAACCTGCAATACCCCACTAAGAGATTTGGGACGACGAGCATTCTGGGGAGAATTCCTTTTCATAAATCCGAGTTTGATTATACAATTAACTAGTCACTGGATGTGCATGGGAACCGATGAAATTCACTTTGTTCCCTACATATTATAGGGATCCCAATATCATTCTTATTCATGCACAACAAGTTCCTAGCACTCTTTTCAAATCGCCTAGGAACTGGATGTAGTTATCTCACCCCATTTTATTTGCTTAAATTGTTACACCAGTTTTCATTGAGTTCATGAGTTTCACCCCCCCTCCTCCTTTCTTGTACTCTACCAGTGAGGGATCGTCTAACTGTCATTTGAGAGAGGAAAAATTGTGTAGGCATGCACCACCAGAGCGGAGGTGGGTACATTGCATGCTGATTTTTTTTTGATGCTAGTGGAATTCCTATGGCCCAACATTCACCCTGAGAATGACTCCATGCACCCTTCCATTTGCACTTAAACATTGGGCCAACAACCATTTCCTTCGAAGGTGTAGTGAGTGGATGATACGAATTTTCCTTGCACGTGGAGGGTAACGTTAGCTAGTGCGTGGGCACTGGATCTCTCTCTCTCT
>JASDQU011313888.1:23765-35881 GCA_032191745.1 Picea mariana
ATGAAATGGTGTTGATTATGTCTATTGCCAAAGAATGAGTCTCTAGCAATCTCAACAGCATAACAATACAAAGAATTCCTTGAATAAATGGTGGTCATTCATGGCTTTTTATAGCCAATCATTGGGTTATTATGCAACCTCTTTTGAATGTGAAGAGGGGCTCTTTAGGGCACAATTAGGTCTTTGACCAGCCCCCCCATGCGGATTGATCTCTGATTTGGTGTCAAATCGACTTGGGAGCCGATCCATTAGTGGTTGGGAGGCCGACCAGTTTCATAAATGCGTCGTTTAGCAGGCACGCGGGTTTTTTACCCCACAGTCGCGCATCGTGCACATATGCGTGCCTTGTACGAAGCTGTTACGCGCATGCGCATGCGCGCCCAGTGGATGCAAAGCGCCTTGTAATTTTTTGGCCCTTTTGTATAGTTTTGACCCTTTTGTTGTGCTGTGGAATTAACCTTGTGCCATGAATGACTGTTTTTCTATGTTGACGATGCGGAGTTCTTGTCACCCTGTGTGGACGAAATTTCAGTGATAACACTCTCTGAAAGACCTTTCCAAGGGGCTATGATGGGCCTAAAACAGAGGTTGTATGGAAAATTTACGGCCCTAGAAAGTTGAGGTACCAAATTACACCAACTTACCCATAGGGCCCACATGACTTTTGGCGTGTCACCTTCTAGGGTTAGGTTTTTTTATGTATAGGGTTTTGGAATTCATGAGTAATATGAAAAGGGCCTCTAGAGCCTCATTGTAATGGATTCTTCTTAGATGAATGTGCTTAGAAGCCACATCTCTTCTCAGAGATAGCTACCACCATCCAAACAAATTTCAGTTCTATAGTTTTAAAGTTTCAGCCTATTTCATTATTTAATAGAAGATATTGTTCAATGGATATTTGTGTTATTCTTCCTATATATGTGTTTATTATATTCAATCTATTAATCAATTCGTTCCACTCCTAAATCCATATCAGTGGTATCAAATCGATCTGCTCTTCATTTATTTTTCTTCGTGTATGTACCTGAAAGGATCCGGGTACAAGAAGCTGGCACTCGAACCAATCGAGCCATTACCAGATCGATCGAGTTGAGCCCGAAAACAACCCATGGGAGACAAAAAGAACTATGATGGAGCAGGAGATCCTATTAAAATTTTTCTCAATGAATCCCTCATGCGACAAAGGAATGAAATGATGGACAACTTCGCACAGATCATTCGACGATTGCTGACGGGAGAAGCATCTTCATCAAGTGGCCATGCAACCCCCTTCAAAGTACAGGTAAATTTTGATATTCCATTATTTGAAGGAATGATAGATGCAGATGTTGTAGATAAATGGTTGAATCTGCTTGAAGGATATTTTTTGGTCCACAATTTTTCTGATAGGGAAAAGATCACTTTTGCACTCCTCAAGGTCATTCCCCATGTTAAAGACTGGTGAGATACTTACTCTCAGCAAATGGTCGTGGAGGTATCTGCAATATTTGTGGTGGCCCCTACATGGGATTCCTTCTAGGATGCCATTAAAGAGTAGTACTACCCTATTGGAAGCTACGAGGACCAGTACACCTGATGGAGCACCCTACGTCAAGAAAGGGACCACACAGTACCAAACTTCACCAATATTATCCATACCCTACGCACCAAATTGGGTATCAAAGACTCTGAGTGTCATCTAGTGCTCAAATACTGTGGTTGTTTACATATATACATTCAAATAGAAATGGATTTCCTATACATTGCCTCATTGGGCATGGCTTATAGATACATTTTCAATATCAAACAAAAATTTAAGCAGAAATGACAAGAGTTGGGATCTAAAAACCCCTCACAGCCGAAGCAGGGTAAAGCGTTATAGAAAGATTTTCCTCACCACATGAAATCTTGCACATAAGGCCTTTCTCCATTTCCCTATGAAGACTTGTAATCTCATTTTTCAAATACCGGAGCTAAAAATACAATTTTTTCCACATATATGCACCTTGCCTACTATACAGCATGGTTATATGCAGGGTGCACCACTACATCCCATGTACATTGGGAAAGTGCCCAAAAATTAAAAATGGTGTTGGGTTTCCATGTCATGTCACAAGATCAATGATCCTTGGCCTTCTGTGTACTAGAAACATTCCAACTTGGCCCTTCAGTTCTACTTCAAGGATATAAATGGGCCAAATTCGACATATGGAAAAGAGGAGAAATAATTCAACTTTGAGAGAAAAGTTACTCTGGAGGAATTATTCACTTTACATTGAGTCTGCATCCCTTTATCCTTTAAGTATGAACACATTATTCATCCCCCAAGCTCTTCCCTCATTGAGTGAGAACTCCATTGTCTCTCTTACATGAGCTTGTCTTTGGTGGAGGATTGAAGTGGTGCAGACCCAACTAGAAGGAATTTTGTTTCTCGGTTCTGAACCGTTCCGACACAGAAGTCTATAACTTATTCACTTATGTTGATTATATATTAATAGAAATACTTTTTTCTCTTCCAATTGATATCTTGCAAATATTTTAATTATTATTCCATGGGCGTATTTGTTATGAATGTTAATGGATTATGCTATTGAATGTGCTAACATCATATATTATCACCATATGCTTGTGTTGCTTGGTTGTTTAGGACTAGTTGCGGGTATATTTCTTTGGGTCAAGTGATCAACGGTGGACTTCATCGAACATTTGGATGAGGTATGCCTTTTATCTTGTCTTCCGAGCATATTTGTTTATATAGAATACTTGAGAATAGATTTTATTTCTAAATTCATTTCTATCTGTTGTGGTTTACCCCTAGTCATAGAGAGATTTTCCTCGTAACACAAAGGCATCCTCAACCCACATAACAAGGGATTGGGTCAAGATGGTCACCCTCAAGAAAACCAATCCAAGCCACGGCACAAGAAGGGCAATGAGAATATGAAGGACATAGGAAAATTGTGTAAGTACCATAAAAGTCCTTGGCACAACACTAAAGAATGCCACTACAGGAAGTCCCTCATGGCCGAGTTGAAGGCTTTCAAGTCAGAGGTCAATTCTGATTCTGGGTCAAATCTAGAATGAGGGAAGCGTATAGATGTTGAACCCAGTGCCACTATTTCTACCACCAAATTTCGGTCAAGAAAACCAGAAGAACCAAAGGAAGGGGAACTCCTCTTTCACTCACATATGTGGGTCAAGGGGGCTCTGATTCATTTCATTTTCAACAGTGGTATTCAAAAGAACCTAATTTCAACAGAGGTCTTCAAGTGGCTAGACTTGCCAACAACGTTGCACTCACAACCCTACACCACCGGCTGGCTTCTCCAAGGAAGAGATCTTTGTGTCAACCAACAATGTTGTCTTCCCTACGACATCAAGCTTTTCAAATATGAGGTACTATGTGATATTTCTCCACTTGAAGTTTGTGATGTTATTTTAGGAAAACCATATTTGTGGAAGTGTCATGTTCTATATTTGTGGAAGCGATAATTCTTGTCTTGGGATCGAGAGCATTCAGGTCTGCCAGTTACACAAGAAGCACCCGAGAGTAGCATGGGAAAATATCATTTTTTGGCTTCCAATCAAGCGAGTGGGAAAAGTATGTCGTCAACGGCCAGGATCCATGTATAGAGCAGATCATCGATCAGCGGCCAATCACGGTTAGCGGAGTTGCGCCAGGACTAGTGCAGTGGATAGCGCTTATATATCACTAAAAGGATCTAAGTCGTCTATCTAGAGGGGACACTTGGCAGAAAATAGATCCATCTCGGTGCCCCACTCATCGCAGCTCCAACACACAAAAAGTAGCTCCATCATATCCCGATTCACTAAGTAGTGAGAGCATTCAGGACCTGGGGCCCACTGCAACGTCGGATGCATTTGGGACCGTCAGATTTGAGGGATGCATGGTGCGCGATCAGTCTCCTCGCCTTTTCGCCCATCGTGATTTCGAAACATAAGGACCATCCTCCTCCCAGCCGTGAGACGCGAAGCGTCGAAAGCTTAGGAGATGGGGCCCGCGACATCCACAAAGCATTTTCTGTCGTTCATCCAAAAGGGGCACCTGGCAACAAGTTGAGCCGTCTCGGCGTTTCGCCCGTCGTGACTCCAAGATGCAAAAGCAACTCTGTTGTGTTCTGATGCACGAGATGCTGGGAAAGTCCCGGACCCGGGCCCACAAAGGTATTAGGTAAGTCCTAAGCCGTCAGATCTGAGTAGGACGTGTGGTGTCAAATTAAACCTTCTCGGCATATCGCTCATCGCAATTCCAATCTGTGAAGGTTAGTCCTTGCATATTCGCGAATGAAGAAAGTATGTGGTCACAGCCCATGGTCACTTGAGGAAGGGAAGGAGTTGCATAAAGAAGGCCGGAGGCGCTGATTTCAGTTGCAGAAAAGATCATCGCAGCCTCCAGGTGTCATCGGATCCGATCTCCTTACTGTTCTCGCCTGGAGTAAATGAAAGTAGGTGTGGGTGGTTGAGACTTCCACTCATTCATTAAGTGAGGAAATGGAAGTTCTGGCAGGCCATTTGCCCAAGGAGGTCCTGTGTATTGATTTTCCCAGAGAAGCCATGCCGAAGTCCTCGACTCAACAAAAAATTCTGTGCACGCTAGCCTGACACTTAATGATTCAGCTATTCTCCTTGCAGGAGCCATGCTTAGTTAAGATGGCGCTTAAAAGAAGACATCAGTATGAGTTTGACTAAAGGGACACCCAACTTTGAATGCCTGTACATGCCTCTGTGAGGTGGAATTTCCTAAGTATATAGACTCAGTTTGTGTATTTTTGTATCCATCGATGGTTGAGCAGAGCTCCCGACTGTAATGTTTAATTGCTATTCTAGTTTTGAGCTTATGCACCTATATATGAGATTTCTTGTTTTATGATAGACAGTTCTTCTTACTCCATCTTATTTTTGTCTCATGCTAAGAGAGTTCGTGATTGACTGAGTCACGCGAATTGTTGCATTTCTGTTATGATAAATGATTTATCGTGGCATTATTGTATTCTCTAGTTTTCTGTGTTTAAGTGCAAGACGATCTCGTGTTTAGATGCCTTCTTCTACAATCTGTTAGAAACTTGTTGTTTATAACAGACCTCTACGCTCTTCTCATACAAGTCTTCTACCTGTTCACCCTTTACTACAGCTCACTGTCTGAAGTTTACGCAAGACCTCACTTGCTCATGCATACCTGGCCTAGTTTCAGAGTTGGAATGCTATTGTTTTGAGTTTCTCGCCATTCAATCACCCATCTATGAACAACCGTGACATAAAAATGATGGGCGTCGAGCTCTGCTCCTGTTAGCAATCCAGGAGTGACTTCCGTCGCCAGCATTTCTGGCGCCGTTGCCGGGGACGAAGTTTAAAACTTTCCCCGAGTTTGAACGACAATGATCAACTGATTCTGAAGGTGCATCAGATATCAGAATTATCAAGATTGATACTATGCACCTAGCGACTCCATTGTGACGAATCCACTGTGGTGAACTTGTTGTGTCCATTGTGGCTTTTAGAGGCAGACACACGCGGTCCAATCCTCAGCTGCCTCTAGCTACACCCAGAGCTGATCAAAGAGTAGTTCGTGGGAAGGGAAAGGCCTCAGAAGGAGAAGCTACCACCGAACCAAGTAATCCACAGTCTCCTTTTGTAGAAGCTCCATTCTCTCCACCTCAGTTTCTTGGCAGATTGTCTTCTGAAGTTTCCCATTTCCTGAATTTCGGGAGTGTTCCTGCTGAGTTTTCCCCTCCTGGTCCGGGATTGGAGGGAGAAATCCTTGTCACTCCCCTCTCCTCTGAAGTTGTACCTTGGCATAGACCTAGGAACACATAAGTTTTCCCCACTCCTACACAAGGAGGAGGACCTGCTAAATTGAGCTCATCATCCTTCTCCTTGAACCCACTTTTGTTTCCCACTCCACTTCGAGACTCATTTCCCGCAACCCCTTTGTAAACTCCTTCTCCTCCAAGTTCTCCGCCACCTAATATTCCTATGGATGGCACTAACCCCCCTATGACCAGAATGGAAGCTATTATAGCCGCTAGGTATGCTCCCCTTGTGTTGCCTCATCCCCTCAATGCCCTCCCGGCAGATGGTTACCTCAAGCAACTATCCAAGTTCACGGGTGAGGGGGACGTAACTACAGATGAACACCTAGAAGCCTTCTACAGCTTCACAGATGATAATGTCATCATGCATGCAGATGTATGGATGAGGATTTTTGTCCATAGCCTCCAAGGCGAGGCTAGAAAATGGTTCAAGGCCCTACCTCCTGGATCTATTGATGGGATCGAAGCATTAGACAATGCCTTTTTGAGACAATGGGGAGATAAAAAGGATTTCATGTATTACATGACGGAGTTTGGGTCATTGAAGAGAAAGGAAGGAGAGTCTATCTCCGACTTCTCCAAGATATTTAATAAAATGTACAACAGAATCCCTGCTGAGATAAAGCCCTCCGAAGCCTCTGCTAAAATCACTTACTCCAGTGCTTTTGATCCTGATTTCTGCCTACTGCTGAGGGAGAGAAGAGTTGTCACGCTGGCCCTCATGTAAGATGTTGTAGTGGAGGTAGAATATAACATATTGGATGTCAACCGACTCAGGAGCGCAAGTGATAGAAATACGTCCAAGAATAGGACTGAAGCCTCCTCATCCAGTTCCCCTCCCCTGCCCCAGCAGACAGATGAGACTGCTAGAGCAATAAAATCGCTTGCTGCCAAGATGGAAAGGTGGGAGTTAGAAAGGAAGCCCATGTACAGAAATCCTCAGAACACTGATAATAAAGGTTTCAGGAGACCTAATAACAATGGACCACAATCCTTCCCAAGGGAACAAAGGGAAAAGGACAGAGAGGATCAAAGGATTCAAATCCCTCTCCAAAATAACCTGGTTACTCATGAGGAAGGAGAGGAGATAGACGAATTCGACCCTGAAATTCACAATGTTGAGGAAGCTCCTCCTTTTCCCCATTTGAATCAGTCTGCATATGAAAAATCCTTGATGAACATTTAAATCCATGAGCTAGGTAAAGAGGAAAGGGTCGACCACACCTCTAATAGATACAATCTCAGGTCGAAAAGGAAAGAAGGAGAATTTGACAGCCCAGACCAGCCCCTCATAGTAGAAAGACCTACTAAAGCTGCAGCAGCCACTACTAAAGATAAAAGAGCTCAGAGTGCTTTTCCAACAGTCAAAGAACCTATCACCGAGGTAAGGGAAGCTCCTAAGCCCATTCCATCCTTTAATTTTGAACATGAAATTCAAAAAATCAGGATCCCCATCCTCCTCTCAAAGCTAGTAAAGAATGAAGATTTTAAAAGATCCCTCTCCAAGCTGCTACAATCCAAGTCTCCCCAGCCTCCCTCTGACTCAATAAACCTTCAAGATGAAAGACCAGCCATTGTCTTAGGCCCCATGGTAGAAGATAGAGATGACTCATCCCCCCCCTTCTACACATCCCTGAACATACATGATAAAGTACTGCATAACTGCCTCATGGATTCAGGAGCCTCCCATAACCTTATGCCCAAGGTAGTCATGGAAGAATTGGGACTGGAGGTGACAAGAACTTATCATGATTTATATTCTTTCGATTCAAGGAGAGTGCAGTGTTTAGGAGTCATCAAAGACCTGGTGGTTTCCCTGTTTCAGTTGCCCATGAAAAGTGTGGTCATGGATATTGTGGTAGCCGACGTCCCCCACAAATTCGGTATGTTGTTGTCTAGATCGTGGATCAAAAATCTTGGAGGGACACTACAGATGGATCTCACATACGCTACCATTCTACTCTTTGGAGGGGAACAAAGAAGGTTATACAGAGAAGCCCAGCTAGCCTATATTGTCAGTGATGAAGCAGACCCCACCAATCACCCCATCTTTTCACTTGACACCGACTTGGGGTCTAGTTTGTTGCAGCTTACCGATGCCCCTGAAATCTCTTTACAAATAAAAAAAAATCCCAGCCTTGATCATCCGATTTCCCCTCAAAGCCCCTCCGTGTGGAAGATGTTTTTTTACGGAGCCTCTTCTAGTGAAGGCGCTGGCGCTGGAGTGGTTTTCATATCACCTTGCCAAGAAGTCGTGTCCCTGTCATACAAGCTAGAATTTGAAGCCACCAACAATATGGCAGAGTATGAAGCTCTTGTTCTGGGTATGAGGGCCACAAAGGAAATGGGAATCAAAGAGATAGCAATATTCGGAGATGCTGAGGTGATTATTCAGCAGGTAAGGAATGCTTATCGTGCCCATAATCCCTGGCTCAGGAATTATCGGAATGAAGTATGGGACCTTATTGATAATTTCTTCTTAGCTTTTAACATTTCTTTCATTCTGAGGGGAGAAAATACTTTGGCCGATTCTTTAGCTGTCTCAGCTAGTTTTCTCAAATTTCCTCTGTCGCCTATGGTAAAAAATGATGTTGATATAAGATATAGGCCCTCGGTGCCGGACAATGTCAAGCATTGGAAGGTGTTCGAGGATGATTCGGAACTCAAGAGGTTTCTCCAAGCCGTGGATGAATTTTCTGTGTTGCACATTGATCAAGATCCCGATCCAGAAGGTGACCCTCATCCAGAGGAGTTTTTAAATCAAATTGCTAATCATCAGATCATTCAGCTGCCCAACAATCACATTCCGAGAGGACTAGTCCCTTTAGAGAGACTATTCGATGGGAACAATGTGGTAGTAAAAGGAAAGGTCTCGGATGAAGATGATGTTGATACAGCTGAATGCAACATTGGCACGCAGGAAGAGCCTAAGTTTGTATGATTATCAAGCAGCCTGAACAGTGAACAGAGGGCCGAGTACACGGAGTTGCTGAGAGAGTTTGCCGACGTGTTCGCTTGGACCTACAAAGACCTCAAGACATACGACACATCTATCATTGAACACAAAATCCCATTGAAGGAAGGAGCTAAGCCATTCAGGCAGAAGCTGAGACAGATAAATCCCATGTTGCTGCTGGTCATGGAAAAGGAGGTCAAGAAGTTGTTAGACGCCCAGATCATCATCCCGTTGAGATATTCCGAATGGGTGGTCAACCTGGTTCCAGTAAGAAATAAAAGAGGAGAAATCAAGCTTTGCATTGACTTCAGAAACCTGAATAGAAGCTCAAAGAAAGACAATTACCCCCTACCTAAGATGGAACATATATTGCAGAGGGTAACCGGTGCATCTAGGATATCCATGATCGATGGGTTTTCTAGCTATAATCAGATATCGGTCATGCCTGAAGACAGGGAGAAGACAACCTTCACCACTCCTTGGGGCACGTTCATGTATGCCAAAATTCCATTTGGGTTGATGAATGCAGGAGCAACATTTCAGTGATCCATGGACATAGCGTTCATCAGGGACAAGGACCAGTTTGTGGTAATCTATCTGGATGATATCACAGTTTTCTCCAGGACAGACAAGGAGCAACACTGTCATCTGAAGAGAGTCTTTCTGAAGTGTCGAAGGTTTGGCCTATCCCTGAACCCCAAGAAATCTTTGTTTGCTATGAAGGAGGGGAAGTTATTAGGTTGTATAGTGTCAGCAGAGGGAGTGAGGATTGATCCTAGCAGGGTAGAATCAATTCAGACCCTTTCACTTCCCAGGTCTAAGAAAGAAGTCCAGGCATTTCTAGGAAAGATTAACTTCCTGAGGAGATTCATCTCAAATTTTGCCAAGCTAGTGAAACACATNTCCTGTCATACAGTGGCGGCAGTCTTACTGCAGAGAAATGAAGAAGGGCGTGAGTAGCCCATCGCCTTCTTCAGCAGGGCGTTAAGAGATGCAGAGAGCATGTATGAAATCATGGAGAAACAAGCCTATGCCTTAGTGAAAGCTCTTAAATCCTTCAGAGTCTATGTCTTGCATTCAAAAGTAACAGTATACGTTCCTTCAACTTCCGTGAAAGACATCCTTGTACAACCCGACATAGATGGGAAAAGAGGCCGATGGATCGTTAAAATGCTAGAATTTGATTTAGAGATAAAGCCCACCAATTTGGTTAAGGGGCAAGGTTTAGCTAAGCTATTGGCTGAATCCAACTGCGAAGCCTTGGGAGTTAGTTTCATCAATACTCTCCCAAGATCTCAGCAAGCTGAGCCACCCATCCAAGGCTCTCAAGGTAGTTTATCATTGGTAGAATGTGCTTGGTATCGTGACATTCTGTATTTCCTGCAGAAGTTGAAGCCACCAAATGGAATGGGAAAAAGAAAAGCGAGGGCTTTAAAGCTCAAGGCAATCAGATATTGCCTCATCGACCAAATCTTGTACTGGAAGGACCCCTTAGGGGTATTCCTGAGATGCTTAGACCCGCAGGAGGCCCAGAGGGTTACGTTTGATTTTCATAGCGGCCATTGCAGAGGCCACCATTTTTGGAATACCACAGCTCACAAGATACTCTGAGCTGGGTATTACTGGCCCACTTTATTCCCCGATTTTTTCAGGGAGATCCGATCTTGCATCAAATGCCAGAAGTTCTCGGGAAGATAGCAGCTCAAATTGCTGCCATTAAAACCCATAGTATCTTTGGCACCTTTTCAACAGTGGGGGTTGGACTTCATCGAAGAAATTCATCCTCCCTCGAGTGGTCAGCACAGATGGATCCTAACTACAACTGATTATTTCACCAAGTGGGTAGAAGCTGTCCCCACCAGAAGCACATCACACAAAGTAATTATCAGCTTACTGGAGGATATCATAGCTCGATTTGGCTGTCCCAGCAGAATCGTCACCGATAATGCTGCTTCTTTCAAATCTGAACCTCTTATTAAGTTCTGTGATCAGTTCCATATCTCACTAATTCACTCCACCCCCTACTATCCCCAGGGAAATGGTTTAGCGGAATCCTCTAATAAAAGCTTGATAAAGATCATCAAAAGACTGTTAGAGGATAACAAAAGAGCCTGGGATTCAAAGCTAAAATTTTCTCTTTGGGCAGATCGTGTCACCACGAAGAATTCTCTGGGAACTTCGCCATTTCAACTAGTCTATGGAGCAGAGGCAGTTTTCCCTACTCAGCTCGCCTTACCGATGGCGAAGTTCTTTCAAGAATACGAGGGAGAGCCAGATCATACGATCAGAATAATTCACCAGATAGTGGAAGCTCAGCAGATCAGAGAACAAGTGAGGGACGTAGCTTACAGTCATCAGCAGAAGATCAAATGGGCTTTTGAAAGAAAGGTCAGGAAAGAGGAGTTCGAGATCAGAGACTTGGTATTCAAGTGGGACGCACCCAGACAGGATAAAGGCAAGCACAACAAATTCGACGCCCTCTAGATCGGCCCCTTTAAAATCTCTGAGAGTTTCTCCAACAACACATATAGGTTGGAGGATCTAGAGGGTGAAGAGGTTTTCAACAGCCCAATGAATGGGCATTTTCTAAAAAGGTGTTTATTTTGAGCCTTAAACGGCTCCTCTGTTTGTAAATATTTTCTTGTTTTCCTGTTTTATTTCCTTTTTCATGTTTTCCGACTTAATAAGTGACTCCATAGCCCAATAGCAAGGCACTGAAGCTGCAGAAAGAGTTCTTAGAGCATCGCAGGGATGACTCTATCCCCCATGGAGCCTAATGTTAGCGATAATTCTTGTCTTGGGATCGAGAGAATTCGGGTCTTCCAGTTACACGAGAAGTGCCCGAGTGTAGCATGGAAAAATCTCATTTTTTGGCTTACAATCAAGCGAGCGGGAAAAGTATGTCATCAACGACCAGGATCCATGTATAGAGAAGATCAGCGATCGGCAGCCAATCGTGGTTAGTGGAGTTGCGCCAGGACTAGCGCAGTGGATAGTGCTTATATATCACCAAAAGGATCTAAGTCGTCCATCCAGAGGGGACACCTGGCAGCAAATAGATCCATCTCGGTGCCCCGCTCACCGCAGCTCCAACGTGTAAAAAGTAGCTCCATCATATCCCAATTCACGAAGTAGCGAGAGCATTCAGGACCTAGGGCCCATTGCAACGTCGGATGAGTTTGGGACTGTCAGATTTGAGGGACGTGTGGTGCGCGATCAGGTTCCTTGCCTTTTTTCCCATCGCGATTTCGAAACATAAGGACCATCTTCCTCCCAGCCATGAGATGCAAAGCGCCGAAATCTTAGGAGCTGGGGCCCGTGACATCCATGAAGCATTTTCAGTTGTTCAT
>JASDQU011313889.1:11767-24683 GCA_032191745.1 Picea mariana
AGTAGATGAAGTCTCACCCGAGGTAGAGGCAGGGGTGGTTGCAGGACTTAGATGTCTACAACCTTAGCTGGGACACTAATCTTTGATTATATCTTTAACAGGGCACTTAGAATAGATCCTTCATCAAGATTTAACCCATTTGGTACTTCGTAGATAGCACAGAGCATCGCAGTGAATACTTATACTAAAGATGATTCAATAATTAGCCACATGAATGTAGGTTAGATTCAACAGATAAAGAAATAAGCATCTTATATATCATATCTAACATTCATTCATATATCATCAGCACATAGCATAACTAGATCTACTTAATCACATCAAACACTTAGTCAAGAAAGAGATAAATACATTAGAGAAAAACACAAATCACTATACATGCAGTTACCGTGGTTCACGTGCACCCTGGGGCTACGTCCACAAAGTCTTCTTTATATTATCTTAGTCAAGCAGTTACAACACAAAGCTTCAATGACCCTTATTTCTCCCAGGACAGAAGATCTGCACAGCTCGCTAGATCCTTCTTCCTTGCTCTTCAGCACAAGACTACAATAACTTACACTTATATTTATGATCTCATGCACATAGCACTCTAAGATACATCTGATCACACAGATCCAGTTACTAGCACTAAGCTTCCAGTTATACATCACATAGATGTACTGCCTTTTCTCCCTCTTCTACTCTATTTACATTTCCTATTTATAGATTACAAAATGGGCCTAAGCGTGGGTAACCCCACGGGACGACATCCCTTTCTCATTACATCAACCCAAAACCCTAAAATGGACCCAAAAATAGGTCTTGCTTCCTTACTCTCCGCTTCACGTCGCGCTCCTTCCTTGGCAAGCTGTCACAGTCCAAAAAGTGGTCAAATATGACTAAGTATTCTTCAAAACTTGGTCAAGGGCTAACATGGGGCTATACTCACCACTTCCTGTTCCATCCCATCCATGGGAGAGTATCTCCATGGATTTTGTAGGGTATTTACCAATGTCGAAAAGGGGTCATGACTATTTGTATGTAGTAGTGGATAGGTTTAGCAAGATGTGTATCTTGATGCCATGTAAAAAGTAGATCACTGTTGAGCAGACTGCTAGTCTCTTCTTTCAATATGTTTGGGTTCACTTTGGATTACCCACATCCATCATCTCAGATCGAGATACTCGATTGCTTGGATATTTTTTCACAAACTTGTGGAGAATTATGGACACCAAGTTAAA
Organism: Picea mariana; assembly: GCA_032191745.1. NCBI lineage: Eukaryota > Viridiplantae > Streptophyta > Pinopsida > Pinales > Pinaceae > Picea > Picea mariana. The sequence goes on from JASDQU011313889.1 coordinate 12,991, forward strand.
GAGGAGAAATGCTTTCTGTCCATAGACTGGCAGACAAACATAGGTTGTTAACCAAACAATGGTACTTTTTCTTCGAGGCTACTGCAGAAAGCATCCCAAGTTGTGGGATGAACAGATACCCTATGTTCAACATGCTTACAATTGAGACTTACATTCTTATACTCAGTGTTCGCCATTCAAGACATGTTTTGGTTATTTGCCTAAGGTCCCTTTCGACTTGATATATGGGAAAGATGTTGATTCCAATGAAGAAATAAATGAATACATGGCTCGCAAGTTCAGCCAAAGGATCCAAAAAGTACACCAAGCAGTCAAGGAACAGTTGGAGAAAAATCAAGCACAGTATAAGGCTCGCCATGATAAGCACATGGTTGATCATCAGTTTCAGGTTGGAGACCAAGTATGGCTTCACATCAGCAAGGAGCAGTTGAAGAGTGAAGGTAAGAAACTCAAGCCCATTCGATATGGACCCTTCACTATTTTTTAGAAAAGCGACACCAATGATTTTCATCTAGATCTTCCTCTGTATATGTAGATCTACTCGGTTGTGAATGTGGAAAACTTGAAACTTTTTGAGCCTCCCATGATCATGGATCAGGGTGAGGAAGTTTTTATACCTTCAGTTGATGTGTTTTCTCTTGAGTACTTGGACGCATTAAAGGAAGATATCATCCTGGACAAAAGGACGAGGACTTCATGTAGAGCTGATGTTGATTATCTTCGAGTGGGATTAAAGGGCACACATCCAAGAAAGGAAAAATGGATTGAGATAGACAAGGTGAGGAAACTCCTCCCTCACTTATATGTTGATTGATGAAATCTTTTGGTGGTCCAAAAAACTCTCAGTGGGAAGGCGTGATCCAAAAAAGATCCAGAGAAGTCTAACGATAACTCAAAATTCGTAGAAGCACCTCAAGAAGATTAGAATGCCTCAATAGACAGAGAAAGGGAAAAAATTCAAAGTCCACAAAACTCAGTGAAATTGGCATCATCGGGAAGAACACATTTAAATATTTCCAGCGGAGTAAACGACTCGTCAAATGGAGTTACGCATCAAAAGATATTTGTTGTCAAAGTTTTGGTCAACCTAGCCCAGTCAACAGGGATGAGTCAACATCCGTACTACTGACGTCAACATTAGTACGGATGACATCAGTGTCCATACAGGGTACATGGAACACATATAGGGTGACACATGTCATGATGATGTCAACATGATGATGTGGCAGCACCAGAGGATGCCACATGTCACTCGTTTTTGGCATTTTTTGGTCAATCCATGTACCAATGGAAAAGTGCCATGTGAAAGTCCATACAACCATGTGGTAAATTGTACAGCCACCTGGAAGGTGATGTGGCAAGCTGATGTAGCAAGGGTGACATGGCATGACTGTGCAATGTGGTGGCGTGGACCAATAAATGGCCACCACATGGCCCAGTCACGGGCTTCCACGTGGCAGTAGGAAAATGCCCAATGAGGTCTAGAAACCAAAAGTTCAAAAAAAAAGGGTTGGCCAATAACCAACCCCTTTTCCACTAAATACATCAATGGATCAACTCTCCACCAAATACAATAACAGTTCCACTATTCCTCCATACTTAGAGTACTCCACCAAATTTGTGTGGGCTTTAATATAACGTATGGTTGTAACATCACACCAAAAGAGGAGGCCCACGATCTTGACCCTGGGACCTCCCCAACCATAAAATTTAATAAGCCATCCACTAACTATTAGGCCAACGAGCTTCGTTGGTAAAATCTACCCATGATTTTATTTAAATATGGTATTTCCCCAATGTAGGACGAGGGTGCTTGATGCTACGACCGGGCATGATTTTCGAGGAAAGGATAGAGAATTAATTGTAGGTTACAGGCATGAAAACCAAGAGGAGATTTATGATGGGCTTGGGAGTGGCAGATTCATATTGAGGCATGGAGAAAATCATTTTTGGGTAATTTGATGCCATTAATTCAATGGTGTTGTCCTTTTTCTGATCTAAGCTAAACTTCTGCAGCTTAATTCCAGAATGAGGTATACTTACGTATTTTTCCAAATTCATTTGTTGAGTTAATAAAAATTCCTACCCATTTGAGATCAGGACCTGGAGACGTAGTCCATCAGGGATGAACTCCATTATCAAGTTTTTTTTGTTCAAATTTGATGCTTATGTCTCTTTATTATTGAGCTTTTCCTTCATTATGGTGCACTTCAATTTATGCTCATTTAATACAATTTTTTAATAAGACACATCGATGAAAAGATCTCGGGTCATGTTGGTATTAGAGAAGTCATCTTTGACTTGAATTGTTGAGTGTGAATGCTTACTAGGGCCAAGCATAAACAGGGTGAAGGAACACTAAAGACTTTCAACCCCAAAGTTGGTTGTGCATCCCGAAGGAAGAAAATGAATGAAGAGGATAAGTGTGATGAACAAGAGAAAAACTTCCATATGGTATTCTATTACATGTCAAATATGGTCGAGAAAATGTATGAAGATTATGAGAAGATAATGGAAAAGAAAGGGAAGAAAAAGGAAGCATCATCGGATGGAAATGCTTCAGTGAATCAAGGGGTTGGAGGAGACCCTCCTGAGCCTCCATCTTCACCATTGAGTTCTATCTCTTCTTCCTCTGGTCATTCTCATCGTTCTCATCATTCTAGCCATAAATATTCTTTTAAGAAACCATTATTAAATCTTGATGTAAAATTTGCTTTACCTATGTATAATGGAGATTCTAATCCTGAAAAGCTAGACAATTGGATCCGACAGGTTGAAGTATATTTTTTTGTTCAATAGATTGATGAAGAGGAAGTTAAAGTGTAATTGTCCTCTCTTCAGTTGGAAGGCACTGATCTCATATGGTGGGAGAGAAAACTTCAAGCATATGTAAGTGTGGTAATATTATTTCCTCATGGTCAAAATTTAAATCAACAATAAGGAAACAAATTTACCCATTGGGTTATTTACATAAAGAAATGATGGAATGGAAAACTTTAAGACAAAGTAAAGGTCAAACTTTACAAAGTTTCATGGAAGAATTTAGGAAGAAATCTCTTGCATTAAACATTCCTTTAGATTCTTATCAGAATTTAATGAAGTATATTGGTGCACTTCACAGTTATATTTGTCATACTTTACTACTATTTAACCCCACCGATCTTGATGAAGCTTGTGTGCAATCCACTCACCCTGAGAACATGGGAAAGTATGTTCAAGAACATCCCACAAAGAAATATTCCAAATTCCCACATAAGCAATTTAAAGGAAATTTTCAAAGGAAGGACAAAAATACCGCCACTGTAAAGAGGGAAGAAGGAAATCCATCTTGTACTCATTGCAAGAAGAATGGTCACATGATGAACACTGTTGGAAATTAAATCCATAGAAAAGACCAAAACAGTTTGGTGGAAAGGGGAAGACAAAGATCGTTTCTACGGTGCAACAAGATATTGGTTCCGATTCAGAAGACGAGGAAAAGATCACAACAGTTGGAGTACAAGGTAAATATTCCCTTCATGCTAATTCAAATTCCAATAATGAATCTCATGATGAAGAAAGAAAGAGGAATGAATTATTTCATATAAGAGTTGTATCTAAGCACACTAAGATAGATACATTATTTGATATGGGTTCCCAAGTAAACTTGATATCTGAAGCAGTTGTAAAAAATATGGGTCTTGAAACTAAGCCACATCCAAAGCCTTATCCTCTTGGTTGGGTATGTGATAAAGCAAAACTTAATGTCACTAAGCAGTGTAGGGTCATATTTGCTATTTCTTCAAAGTTGGTTGGTGAAGTAGATTTCGATGTTGTACCACATGATATATGTGGCATAGTGCTAGCGAGTCCTTATATTTATGATAGAAAAGAAGTCTTCTTTCATCATGCGAATAAATATCACCTTACTAAAAGGAGAGTGGAATATATTGTTAGAGCCCACAACATGAAGGTAAACACAACACTTGTTAGTGTAGGACAAATGAAGCAACTCATAAACACTAATAAGATATATGTACTCATGGTCGAAAGGGAAAAGGATTTCGGAACATCAGACGCCTTCCAAGGATCTGATCCTTCTCATAAGAAAGAATTAATTGATATTGTTTCTAAGTATCATGACATCTTTGAGGAACTAGACAGATTACCTCCTAAGAGGGAAATCCAACACAAAATACATCTTCAACAAGATTCTCCTTTTCCTAATGTGGGCATGTACAGGATGTCAGTTGTAGAGATGAAATAGATAAAAAATAAGGGACATGACTTATTGGATCAAGGGTTCATTAGAACCAGTTCATCTCCTTGTGGTTCTTCGATCATGATGGTGCCAAAAAAGGATGGCACATGGAGAATGTGTGTTGATTATCGAGCCTTAAACAAAATCACGGTGAATAATAGATACCCTCTTCTTAATATAGATTATTTACTTGATCAATTAAATAATGTTTTTAATTTCACTAAGTTGTATTTACACAGTGGATACCATTAGATCAAGGTTGCAGAACAAGATGCATGGAAAACTACCTTTAAGCCCAAACAAGGATTGCTTGAGTGGTTAGTTATGTCATTTGGGATTTGTAATGCTTCAAAAACATTCATGCATGTGATGAATGATGTATTCAAGAAATTTATATATGATTTTGTAATTGTATATGTTAGCATTGCGAATCACCCTCATATTGCAAGAGGATAATACCAGTACCCATCAAAAGTTTTATGAATGTAAATTAGTGATTAAAGGTGAAATGGACAAAACTCGGCATAGGAATGTTTTAACACAGAAATATGGGCTAGCATGCATAAGAAAATGAGGTTTTTATTAACTTCAGTCAGTGAATTAAGGGTAAAGTTGAATATAAGGAAGACTTAGTGAGGAAGGTGGATAGGTCTGCTATAAGCATCAGGCCTTCAAGCAGCCAGGAGAAGAAAAACTCAGTCACAAGAACTTCTTGAACTTAATGTTTAAAACACTGAAAACATTCATAGAAGAATTATAATCAAACATCCATTATAACAAAACCAAAACATCCCATATGGATCATCCAATCATGATCATTTCAGAATAAGAGGCAACAATATGATGAAAGGAAATTGACATCTATTAATGAAAATGTCTCAAATCTCATACATTACCAGAGAACAACTCTGCTTAGTCAAAATATTACAAAAAGGGAGCTCTTATCAACCATTCAAACCTCTCAAATCATTCCTCAGATGAATTTATAATAAAAAATAGTAGGCAACAACTAGAGGTGCGAGCTGGCCTTCTTATCCTCAGATTCTCCACAAAAAACTACAATAAAAACATCTGTACCAACAGATCTAAAAAACTGCTAAAATTAAGGATCCATGCTGGAAACCACTCTAACAAACATTGAATGACATTTCTTACAGCTTGGGTGCATATTTCTCTAGTGCCATGTGTCCTTCGAGCTCATATGTTGATCCCCAACTGCCACTTGTTGATCTTTGGTTCCCTCCACATCATCAAAGTCAAGAAGAAGTCATGAATTCAAACCTTTGAATGTAATGGCCAGTTTGTAGCACCATTTGGTAGCCAATTCCATAGGGCCTTACTATAAATTCTCTGTATATTATATAGCACCCTTCCTATAAATTCTCTACAGATTCTGTAGCGCCCTTCCTATGCTTGGATAGGTGATTTTGTAGCGCCTTCCTGTAAACTCGTCCGCAGATTCTGTAGCGCCCCTTTGAAAAGATACTCTACAAATTCCATATCACCTTTTTGAAAAGATGCTCTGTAGATTCCGTAGCACCTTTGGTAGCGCAGTCACAGAGAAGTCTGTGTAGGCGACTCCGTAGTGCGAGGCACTATGAAATCTTTGTGTTTTTCTGTGTGATGCAACCACTTTTCAAAAACACAAAAAATCTTAGTTGGTGGAATAGGAGCCTATAAATTCATGTATAGGTGAAAATATTCTACCTCCCTGAACACTTCAAGCTTGTAAAAGCAACCACCCTCAAAACTAGATATGTCATACCCTTCATCTACTTCCTTAATATAGCACTATTGGCCCTTGACCAAGTTTTAAGGAACACTTGGTCATATTTGACCATTTTTGGGACTTCGACACCTTTTCAAAGAGGAGCGCAACGCGAAGTAGAAATCGTGGAAGCTAGACCCCTTTTTGGGTCCTTTTATGGTTTTGGGTTAATGTAATGGGGAAGGGATGTCGGCCCGTGGGTTCACCCATTCTTAGGCCCACTTTTGTAATGTATAAATAGATAGGAAATGTAAGAAGTAGTAGAGAATTTGTTGCTTAGTGAACTTGGTGATTGCTTAGTGCAAGTTGGCTAAAGTTCTAAGAGTTGGATCTGTGTGATCAAGTATTGTAAGGCTTTGTGCATTTTGTGTAAGACTTGCAAAGTTGAGTGCAAGTGCCTGTGAGAGACTGTAGAAGGCTTTGTGCTATAAGGCAAGGAAGAAGGATCTAGCGAGTTGCATAGATCTTCTGTCCTATGCGCAGTAAGGTTTGGAGGCTTTTTGTTGTAATTGATTGAAGACATTAATAAAGAATAAGACTTTGTGGACGTAGCCCCAAGGTGGGGGTGAACCATGGTAAATCTGTGTGTTGTGCTCTGTGCCTCAACTTGATGTGCTTGTCTCTTCCTTTGCTAAGTGATTTGAGTGTTTAGATAGATATATTTATGCTTTGTGCTTATGAGCTATGAATGAATGTAAGCTATGATATGTATGAATATGCTTAGTGTTGATCTACATGATCTGATCTATTTACTTTTACTAAGTGCTGAAAGATCTTAGATCTAAGTAAATGTTGTGATGCTCTATGTTATCTGTGAAGTATAATAAGACTGAATATTGATGAAGATTAACTTCTAAGTTCTATGTTAAGTGTTAGAATCATAGTTCTGTGTCCCAGCTAAGGTTGTAGACATTTGAGTCCTGCAACCACCCCTTCCTCTACCTTGGGTGAGACTTCATCTGCTTCGTAGGTGTTGTCGAAAGGGCCGGTAGTTAGGGTTTTTTTGGTGCGTTGTTGTAGTGTTGAACCCTAGGTATGCCCCTGTGCCAACAAATGGTTCCATTTCCAGGACTTGAAACTATGATTGCTGGGAACTGAGTAGAAGAAGCTTTGTGCAAAGATTCATCCTGAAATTGTAAAATCTCTATGCATGGATCTATGTCCTAGTGCACAGTGATCCACGTGATCTAAAAAGCTCTGTGCTAAAGAAGGAAGAATAGATCTGAAGGAAAAAAGTCATATCTACAAGAAAATAAGTTGATACTAAAGAAAATAAGTAATATTTGTAAGCTATGTGCTCTAATAAAGGTAAGAATAGTTAATCTTTGTGCCCTGTAGAAGTAAAAGAGGTGAAATTTTTTGTTTCTAAAGTATGGATTTAGGTATGCTTGATATATTTTGTCCTAGCTTGAAAACTACGACATTATTAGATGATAGAACATTTGATATGAATAGATCTGATAAGAATAATGATAGATATGTTATACCTATGCATAGAAAGAATTTTTGGACTAACCAATGGATGCAGGATCCTAGAAAGAAATTTTTGTAGGTTCTCCATTATGATCCTAACGCACAGTATAAGAAAAGTTGGGGATCATTGAAGAGAAAGAGAGGATTAACTCTTTGTTACAGTTGTAGAAGACTAGGACATATTGCTAAGGAATGCCTTGGGCGAAACCCTAGTTGCCTATATTGTAAGGCTATGGACCATGAAGTACTGGATTGCCCTAGAATGATTGCTAGACTTGAAAAGTTGAATAGGGAGAAAACAAACCCCAAAGGAGATCAAGAGACTAATAGTATAGAATAAGCCCAAAAAGAATCAAAGATTATGTTGCTGAAAATGAAAGAAACCCTGGATGAACATAAAGATGCCAGGTTGTTAGAGATCTTCAAAGAAAAGGAGAAAATCGAAGTAAGAAAAAGAGACTTCGACATTGACTATGCTCTGGATGAGGGAACATAGATGAACATTATGACAGAAAGTACTTGGGAAACCCTAGGAATGCCTGTTATGGTTCCTTCACTAGGAAAAATATGATAGTTTAAAGGAAAAATGGTAACCCTATGCGGCATGATTACCCGGATAGCTATGAGTACCCATGGAGCTTTGACGGAGGAAGAATTTGAAGTTATTAAATTTATTGAGGACTATGCCCCATTTACAGCTTTTTTAGGCAAGATCTAGATTGAAAAAGACCAGATCCAAAGAAAAGAAGAAAAGGAAGCCCTAGAACAAAAGAAGCAAGAAATCATGGAATTTATGACTACAAAGATCACCGACTTGATGGAAGAACAAGAGAACAAATATAAGCTATTAAACACTGGGGACTTGGATGTTGAAGATATAAGTGCATTAGAGGAACCAAAAAAGACCTAAATACCTAATCCATCTGAAGAAGGTGTATTACCCTTGGATCTGAAGAAAGAATCTCAACATTGCGAAGTGATTATGTCGAGAGATGATAAGGATCAGAATGAAAAAAGGATGACCGAGACAAAGCTCACTGGGAAGAAGGCTAGGAAGCTAAGTAAGAAGAGATCCAAGGTCAAAAAGTTATACAATATTCCACAAGGAACTTTGCAGAAGGAAAAATCACAGGAATTGAGCTTCGTCGGGATACCAGGACAACGACATATGGCACTTCGCCATGGTGAAGAAATATAGCTGTTGGACCGATAGAACCATTTGACTTCCACCTCAAATGGGAAGAAAATAATTAAAATATCACTACCAGACCGTTGGACCACGCCATAACGAATGGATCAACGTTCATGAAAGCAGAAAGCAAAGTCGACGAAGAAGACTGAAGAAGTCCAGGATGTTGACAACCTATCTGTAAGGATGACTTCCATTACACCAAATGAAGCAGGTGATGATGAAGAAGGTAAATAAACCCAAAGAGTCAAAGTACCACCGCCTCGAGATGAAGAATACTCATCAATGAAAAGGAAGGTCTCACCTCTGAAATCTTCCTCTAGAAAGAAACCAAGAACCACTGTAACCAAGATACAAGCTACCCTCACGTTGGATGATTTTGATTTCATTGTTGTAGCAGTCAATGATGCTTCAAAGGAAATCATAGAGAAGTAGGNTATAGCCATATTGAGATCGCACTCTAGGGAGTACAACAAGAACTCTAGTCTACCTGAGCAACCTCTACTGCACCTCTTCCAGAAGGAACAATAGAAGCGGGAGATGAATCAATTCAGCTCTGCAAAATTGTTGATACAGTCTAAGTACACCTTTGACATGCTCAGGAAGAAAAAGAATAGGACACCTAGGCCCTAAAGAAAGCACAAGAGAAACTTATTGAAAAACGTCGAACTGCGCAACAAGAGCAGAATGATCTCCAAGCAAAATTTGAAGAAGATAGGGTGAAGATCCAAAAAGAGAAAGAGTAGCTACTCGCAAAGTAGATAGGAATTGAAGAAGTAGTCAATAGAGCATTTCACTCTGTGATCAACTTAGAGCAGAAGGCCGAAGATCCCACAGAGCACCAAGTGACGAATATGGCTAAAGTTATTCAACAACTTCAACAAAGGGTCATGGAATTAGAGCTTCAGACCATACCACAGACTCCACAAGAAGTGCGCGACCAACAAGAATTGAATGCTTAGAATGCAGTCGAGAGGATTAAAACACTTGCTACATAATGTAAATAGCTAAGTAGCATAAGCACACAGATATATGAACAACTATCTAAAGACCCAGAGTTGAAGAAATTGGAGTCCCAACTCCAGGAAGCAAAGCAGCAAGCCAATACAGTACAGAAGCAACTCAAGCTCCTGTCACCCATCAAGAGGATGAAGAGATCCCAAGAACAACGCACTGCCCAGAAAATCATTCTTACCATGCAGACAGAGTGATGGAAGTCACCCAGAAACTCCATCCAAGACAGGAGGCAGCCTACCTATTGTTTGAAGAAATTGAAGGCCAAGGAACACTACTTGAACAAGTAGTTGCTACAGTCGAGAAGCAACTAGAAGGACTTATCAGCAAAGCGGTTGTTCAGAAGTTTTCTAAGCAAGAAGAAGTAGCACAAAGACAAGTCAAAGTAGCTCGAGACCTTTGAGACAGAGTTACCTAGACTTGAGTGAATCGGGACGAGTCACAGGTGAGTGTTGGGGGCCTGTTGGCCCTTGACCAAGTTTTGAGGAACACTTGGTCATATTTGACCATTTTTGGGACTTCGACAGCTTGTCAAAGATGGAGCGCAACATGAAGTGGAAATCATGGAAGCTAGACCCCTTTTTGGGTCCTTTTAGGGTTTTGGGTTAACGTAATGGGGAAGGGATTTCGGCCCGTGGGTTCACCCACTCTTAGGCCCACTTTTGTAATGTATAAATAGATAGGCAATGTAAGAAATACTAGAGAAGTTGTTTCTTAGTGCAAGTTGGCTAAAGTGCTGAAAGTTGGATCTATGTGATCAAGTATTGTAAGGCTTTGTGCATTTTGTGTAAGACTTGCATAGCTGAGTGCAAGTGCTTGTGAGAGACTGTAGAAGGCTTTGTGTTGTAAGGCAGGGAATAAGGATCTAGCGAGTTGCGTAGATCTTTTTTCCTGTGCATAGTAAGGTTTGGAGGCTTTGTGTTGTAACTGATTGAAGACATTAATAAAGAAGAAGACTTTGTGTATGTAGCCCCAGGGTGGGGGTGAACCATGGTAAATCTATGTGTTGTGCTCCGTGTCTCGACTTGATGTGCTTGTCTCTTCCTTTGCTAAGTTCTTTGATGTGTTTAGATAGATATATTTATGCTTTGTGATTATGAGCTATGAATGAATGTAAGCTCTAATATGTATGAATATGCTTCATGTTGATCTACAGGATCTGATCTATTTACTGTTACTAAGTGTTGAAAGATCTTATATCTAAGTAAATGTTGCGATGCTCTGTGCTATCTACAAAGTATAATAAGACTGAATATTGATGAAGATTAACTTCTAAGTGCTCTGTTAAGTGTTATAATCATAGTTCTATATCCCAGCTAAGGTTGCAGATATCTGAGTCCTGCAACCACCCCTGCCTCTACCTCGGGTGATACTTCATTTGCTTCGCAGGTGTTGCTGAAAGGGCCGGTAGTTAGGGTTTTTTTGGTGCATTTTTGTAGCATTGAACCCTGGGTCTACCCCTATGCCAACAAGAACTCCTCCTTGTTGCAAGAGACCTTCCCTCTGTCATGGAAAAATATCTTTATTTAGCAGGGGTACTCTTCTCTACTACAGGTTCATCTCTTTCTATTGCAGCTTGTACTAGAACATTTAAGTTCCTCTGAGCCAAATCATTCTACCATCACCTAAGAACATTCTAGTACAAGCTTGTGCTACCATCACCTAAGAACATTCTAGATGAGGAATATTCTAGAAGTAGAACCTTCTAAGAAGTCCTCTTACATTTATTATATCTAATTACCCATTTATTATATCTAACTACCATAGTGGGCCTTATTTAATAATATAGTGGACCTAGTCCACCTTACATTGAATGACCTCCACTATTATTACTATGGGCCCTCTGGCCCCCCCCACTACCTCTCTAGCTACCTTACATTCCATCCCCCTTATGAAAGCATTGTCCTCAACGCTTGATGTACAACCATATACCAGGGTCTCATGGATAATTGTGGACCATAATGCTGAAGAAGACTGGAGAACCAAGGTCCCATGTAGAAAGGAAAGCC
>JASDQU011313890.1:647-13407 GCA_032191745.1 Picea mariana
AACAAGAGGGGTATATAGGTGATACAAGGGGACGTGGGTATGAGGGTTTGGTGCAAGAGAGTCAAAGGAAAAGGAGGAAATGTACATAATAATTAAGGCATTAGATCACATGCATGTTCCTAGAATGAATGAATGATTCTAGACAACATGCACGTTCCTGGAGAACATGCACATTCCTAGAGCATGTGTGCATTATTGGAGCATGTGCATGTTCCAAGACTCCATTCACGTTTCTGGAGCACGTGGATGTTCCTGGAGAATTTCTGCATTCCTGGAGTATGTAAGCATTCCTAGAGCACATGCACATTCCTAGAGCCCGTGCACGTTCCAGGAGCCCATGTGTATTCCTAGGAACACGTGTGCATTAGTTCTAATTCATTTTTTTTGGGGTGGGAATGACAACTCTAGCATATGTGTATGTTGACTTACTTTCCTCATATTTAGGTTTGGGATGAAAAACCTTGTGGTTTGGTCTGCAAATACATAAAAACCTCCATTTTTGTTTTCAAATTTATGTGGTGAGTGATTTCAAAGAGTTGTTTTGTATTTTCCATAATTAAATCCATATTATAATCGATGTTTTAAATCCTAATAATCTTCACAAATAAATACACGAGATGTGAGACATACTAAAACCAGACACGTCGACAAAAATGAAACCCTAAAGGAATAATATAATAATAGTATATAATAAACCATAAAAACATGATAAATAATAATATATAATAAATTAAATAATATATTGTACACTAAAACCTAAAATACATTATATTATATTTAAATAGTACATAATATACTATATATTATAATGTATAACAAGGTTGCATGGCAGCATAGTCCCTGTCGGGTTGAATTGGGATAGGAAAAAGTAGTGAAGGTAGATGGAACCTGCAGTAGAGATGTGGCAGGAAGCATGAAGCACAGGTGGTATCCATGCAGTAAATGATACGTGGCCTCTAGAGCCCCATTTATTTTTGAAAGTATATAACAAAATACAATTTGTGCATAGTGGAAGATAAAAATTTATGATGACACAAATATGAAAGGAGATAAAACAATAGTTTAGTTTGAAATATATTAAAAAAGTTACATGTTCCTAGAAATTTAAATGCATTTGTCATATAGACTGGTGAAAGATAAAAATGTATGAGGACATAAATATAGGAGATAAAAAAACAGTTTTATTTGAAATATATCAAAAAATAAAAGTTTGTTACATATTCCCGAAAATTTCAATGCGTTTGTCATATAGATTGGGATTGGGGCTCCAGCGGACCATAAGAGAAATGTGTACAAGAAACAGGATTGTAGAAAGCAGAATTGGGCGATAGTAGAGTGCAATACCTGAAAAAAATAAATTGAAAGGTATCAGTCTTTGGCTAGACATTTCTATTTTAAAAAGTGGAATAATTGGGTTGATAAAAAAAGCAGGATGCGATCAGTAGACCTACAGTGATGGTACATATGAATCCTTTTTCTATTTTCTTTCTTATGCCTTTTCATTTATGTCGTCGACCGCTGTTGGAATCGTGGAAATTGTCTGCTGCCTTTCGTTGGCAGCCTTCTTCAATTCCCTTTCGGTCCATTCTTCAATGTAGCTTCTCATTGGGGCGATGTTGATCTCATTCCATATTTTTATGTTGAAAATTTCTTTTTCTAATTCCCCGAAGTCGATAGAAAGATTACGCAGAGCCTGATTAGTTTCCTCATTATGTATTGAATAGTCGAATAGCTAGTCATCGACGTCATCTTGACCATATTCAAGGATGCTATAAAAATTTTCCAAAGAAAACACCTTAAACATATCAACTTGTTTATCGAAGAATTCCCTAGTTAAGGGCAAGGAGTTGACGATTAAGTTGGGGTATTGGAAGTCATTGGTTTTTCTGGCTAAGTTTATTCTAGACAACTTTGTGAATAATTTTTCTTTCTTTGATATGGCTTGTTCACATGACTGAACAATGAGATGCAAGATCTTGACTTTTTCTTTCCATCATGCATTTAATTTACCGATCTGGTTTTTGGATAGAAGATCTTGGTGTATTCTTCTTGTTTTTGTCATTTTTTTTACAATGGTTCCAAAAGGAAGGACCATGTTTAAATAGAAATTCTCTTCATCTTTTAACTCTTCCTGCAAATGTTCGAGAAAATTTTGTGCCCTGGTTCCAAGGGAAGTCGTGGTTTGTGGTGTTTCCCACGCCTCAGTAACTAGTTCCATTATTTTCTTGATATTATTCTCCACATATCCTCTACACAATGCGAGGAGGCTAGAGGATCCTTTTAACTTGGCTACAAGGATTGGCAAGCAATGGCATATGAATCAAAGCCTCTTCCGATTCTGTGACCCAGTCCTTCAGTTTGGCATTCTTAGCCTCGATGCCTCTAATGGAATCATCAAGTGCATCTATGGTCGCTATGTGAATTTGAAAGATTTGGGACGACTGCATGTTCGCTAGGTTAACCTTTGAATGAGATTTTCCTTTCTTATTTTTTACATTTTTTTTTCAATAATCAATTTTTTGGACTGGTTGTCAAAAACAATGCTCTAGAACACGAAGGATTCATCTTCTTCAAAATTTTCAGTATCATATATTCCCATTGGACGACTATGTCGGATCGCATCTCCGGGTTGATCAAGATAGCAGAGTACACTATCCAGATCAGTCTCAAGTTCCATGTTCTCACTCAGAATTTCAGGCTCTTCCGCCTGTCCCACATTTTTTTTTCTCTTCTTGTCTACTGGAAGCTTGTGAGAACTATCAATTTTAGAGTGAGGAGGGTCATTATCTCCTCCTTCATTTGAGGAACTTTGAGTTGCTTTGTTGTTGTGTTGGGCCATTGGAGCAATGCTTCAGGATGTCCGTAATGTGACATGGAAGGAGAGAGGGTTTTTCCCTGGAGCCAAAAATCCTTATCACAGTGTAATTATCCAAATGTTCAAGTGTACCCTTCCTATCCAAAAAATTGGTTTCCTGTTCAGATATGCGGGGAGCATATTCTCCTAACAACAAAACTTTGAAAAGAGACATGAAGCCATTAAAAACCTCATAAAAATAGTGGGAGGCCTTGTGCTTCCATAAGGCCTGGTACCAGAACGTTACTAGGTCAAATTCCCAGTTGACATTCTTGGACAGAGATAGTTCTGGAAACTGGCAACAATGTGTTATCGCAAAAACTAAGTAGGATGACATATACAATTTATTTTCCCTTTTGAATCTTGACAATTGGGAATAGATTTCATGGGAAATTATCTTTCCCCGGTAAAAAATGGCTTGTTCCTTGACTGTGAAATACAAAATATAAAGAGTCATCCGGGAAATAGTTGTTGTGGACTCCTATCCCGTTATTCTTGTAAACAACCAGGAAATTTCACGGAATGGATTTCTAAATGAACTAACCTGCAATATTTTGATATCTTTGGGAACTACCATCGGCTCTTCCAATAAATCATGCAAGAGGTCCAACCCGTTATTATTCTTTTCTAAGAACTGTTTGGAATCTTCTTCTTTGAACGTCAATGTTGATTCTGACAATCTTAACCTCTAACAGAAGACCTGAGGTGACAAAGAAACAAAAGAGCAGTCCCACAATGGAATAATTATTTTGTCTAAAACAAATTTATCGGTGCACCAAGAGAACAACTCCTTACAGTCAAAAAATTTAGGGACATGGCCTACATGAGCAATCCCAGAGGTCCAAATTACTTCATTCTGGGTGACAGGGGTTGAGTAATAAGAATATGCCCCGGACCACTAGAATTTATGGTCCTCATGCCTGAATATGTTCATTGTATCTCCATAGAAATTATGTCGATATGATGCCATAGGCTTATGAGAGGCAAGTGTCCCACAGTCAAATTTTATGTATCATAATTTTTTACTGCAAAGCGTGTAAAACGTAAGAGAGCATGATGATGCAGTTCAGCGGTCATTTTTTATATTTGCAGAATTCTGGGAAAGTGGATAAGTATGGAATAGGGAAATGGTCAATCGGACTCATTTTCATAATCTAGGATTGAATATTTCATGAATGGACCAACCCGACGACGTGAAAATGACATTCCATGATGTTTGAAATTAACACTCGAAAGGGATAATATAACCATCCAGAAATTTTGGTTTTATGCGTATTAATGGGATATTTCCTTAAATCCTAGTTTAGCATTAATTCTTGCTAATTTCATACTTAGAAATAAGATCTTATATATAATTGCTAATTTCTAATTTCAAAAGGGTGTGGGCATAAAAAAAAACGATTAGGAATTGAATATTTCTTAAACCCGCCAACCCGATGATCCGTGAAAGAAATTTGAAGAAATGGTGAAGTATGGAAAGTGGACGGACGGGCTTCAAAATGAGGTGACAATAGTTCCACAGGAGACGTGAGGACTCGACAGTAAAATTTTATTTCTCAAAATTTTTCATTGCAAAATGTGTACCATGGAAGAGGTCATGATAGGTAGACTGTCATACAAAAGATGGTATGATCTAAGTTCAGTTGTAAATTTGTATATTGTAGAAGTCACGGTACTGTTCGCGGATCATGGAACAATAGAAGTCCAATCTAGAGCCTGCCTACCGGGAATCCGTGACCGGAGAAGTGGCTAGGTATGGAATGGGGAAGAGGTCGGTCGGTGTCATGATGTGAGAGAACGAGTGAAAACATGAACCTGCAAGTCTACCTACCCGCGCAGCTAGACATTTTCGAAAAAAAAAATAAGTGGCGAGAAAGATAAAGTTCAGGGAAAAGAGAAACGGATATTTGTCTAAGTATAGAAGAAAAAACAGAAGGGATAATATATTCACATCTCTAATAGATATCATATTTCCTGAAAATATATTTTCTACATGTTTCTGGAGAAGTTATATACTTATTGCATATACATGGAAAGAAGTGTGAAGGTGGCGGGCATAGAAAACAACGACTAGGAATACGAAATTGTCTATGATCCGTGAAATAAATTGCAAGAAATGGTCATGGAAAGTGGTCGAACAGGTTTCAAAATAGGCTAACAAGGGTTCCCAAGGAAACATGAGGCCCCTACGGTCAAATTTTATTGATCATAACTTTTGAATGTATACTATGTAACATAGAAGATGCGTTGATGTAGGAATCCAGAAACTGGGTTCCAAGATAGGCTAGCAAGGGTTCCTAAGGAGACATGATGGCCCAGCGGTCAAATTGTATTGATAGAAACTTTTGAATGCATACTGTGTAAAACCAAAGAGGGGCCGATGTAGGATTCTTGAACTTGCAAGTCCACCAACCCGCGCAGCTAGATATTTTCAGAAAAACAACCAAGTGACGAGAAAGATAAAGTACAGGGAAAAGAGAAACGGAAATTTGGTTAAGTATAGAAGATATAAAAGAAGGGATAATATATTCACATCTATAATAGATATTCCATTTCATTGTCAGATCTTTTGTGCATGTTTATGGAGAAGTTATATACTTATTGCAAATACTTGGAAAGAAGTGTGGAGGTGGCGGGCACATAAAATAGTGACTAGGAATTGGGAAATTGTCTGAACTCGCTAACTTGATGATCCATGAAATATTTTGCAAGAAATGGTCATGGAAAGTGGGAGGACGGGCATCAAAATAGGCTAACAAGGGTCCTGGAGTAGAAATGAGGGCCCGACGGTCAAATTGTATTGATCAAAAATTTTAGTGCATATTGTGTAACACATAAGAGGGTTGATGTAGGAATCTGGAAGTCAATTTCTATATCTTGGAAGTGGGGGGGACTGTTTGCAGGTCAAGGAACACTAGAAGTGCATTCCACATGTCCAAAAATCCGCAAGCGAAAAAAATTGGGTAAGTATGGAATTGGAGGTGCGAAAGAGATTCCAAGAAATGGAGAAATATGAAAAGTGGATGTAGAGGCTTCAAAACAGGGTGACAATAGGTCCCCAAGAGATGTGAGGACCCGAAGGCCAAATTGTAGGTATCGAAACTTTCATGTGCAAACTATGTCTCACAGAAGAGGGTATGATTTGGGAGTGTGGCAAAAAAATTGTATATGGCGGAGGTTCGGGTGTTCTTTGCAGGAGACAGAACAATGGAAGTTTAATATAGATCCCAACCATCTGGGAATTTGCGATCTGAAAAGTGCTTGGCCATCGAATGGCTATTGGTCGGAGTCGCATTTTTGGAAAAATGACTAAATAAAGAGAAAGAGAGAGTAGAAGAGAAAAATAAACAACAATTTGGTCAAGTATAGAAGAGGGAAAAGAAGGTCCAATATATTCAAATATGCAATAGATATTCCATTTCCTGACAAGATATTTTTTTTTTGTTGTTGGATAAGTTGTATACATATTGCATATACTTGGAAAGAAATCTGAAGGTAGCAAGCACAGGAAACAACATCTAGAAATTTGAAATTTCCTAAACCCGTGAACTTGTTGATCCGCCAAAGAGATGTCAAAAAATTATCAAGTGTGGAAAGTGGTCAGACAGGCTTCAAAATAGGGAGATGGGTTCTCGAGGAGTCGTAAGGCCCCGAGTGTCAAATTGTATATATCGGAACATTTTGGTGCAAAATGTGTAACATGGAAGAGGGGATGATGTGGGAGTATAGAATTAAATCTACATATCGCAGAAGCCGAAGTGTTATTTGCAGGTCATGGAACAATGGAAAGTGCAGTTTAGATAAAGGGGAAGTGCTCAGTTGAAACGCATGAATCCGCCAACCCGAGCAGCAAAGCATTTTTGGAAAAAATGATTAAGTAACCAGAAAGAGAAACTACACGGGATAAAAGAGTGGGAAAATAGAAAGGCGGAGGGAAATTTTCGTAAGAACGAATTGGTTTCAAGCAAGCCCCATTGTTGCAAAACCATCATTTTCTAGTAATTGTCAGCAAATGCTTTGTTGAAGATTAGATTTTATTGCAACTTGTGGGTGTAAGTGTGTTCTTGATACATTCTTCCATGACTATAACATATTAACTTAAGTATTAAACTTCTTGCATTATGGGTTGTTAGCATTAAAGATTAATAATTGCATGTCAAGAAACAAGAATGATGATCTTGTTGCAACATTGTGATATGGTATTTATATGTTATATCTCCATTACAAATAGAATTGAACATTGGTTTGAAACTGTGTGTAATTCATTTTTTGTTTGCATAAAATCTTGATGGATCAACACAGTACATTGTCATATAACTGTTAGATGCCCCATTTAACAACAAATTACCTAATAAAATACAATATCGAAGAACTACGAGACTACCAAACCATGCCAATGAGAAGAGGTGTTAAATCCAGAAAAGAAGCAGCAACCAAGACTCTAAGGAAAAAAAATTTAAAAGAAAATCCATTAAACAATGAGCACCATATATCTACACTTAGAAATTGGACCCAGTTATTTGGGCCAAAACATTGAACGTATCTGACACAAACACAGTCACGGGATATGAAACATACAGGATCCATCGATATTCTCTTCAACGTGCATACAAAACTGATTACCATGCTTTTTTTGGGGGGGGGAATTCTTGCAGTTTTCTCCTCGATGGATCATCCTATGGTAAAATTGATAGTTCTCGGAAGCTTCGTGTAAGGAAGAAGATGAAAAACATTGCAGGGAAAATGGAATAGACCTTAACCAAAATTTAGGACACACCAAGAAACCTCCTCTCCACAGTGGAAAAATTCAGGGACACAGGTTTCACGTGCAATTCCAGAGGCCCAAATTAGTCCATTATGGGTGGAAGGAGATGACTGGTAGGAATATGCCTTGCACCAGTGGGAGTTCTAGTCCTCATTACCTAAGATGTTAATTGTGTATCCAAAGAACAAGACAGTAGTCCTGCAATTGAATAGTTTTTTGGCTTGAAATATATCTCTGGGATCATCAACATATAATTTCCTTATAGTGAAAGTCTTCCGCCCATAACATACTAATTTGGACCTATGGAATTCATACTTTCGATCTACTAAGCGGATATTGCGTTCAACGTCAGTTTCTTTTCTAAAACTCTTTATTTTGGTGTTGTCAGGACCACCATCGTTGAGCCGGGAAGTTCCTCCCGTTATGGTTGATTTTGATTTGGGTGCAAGAGTGGGAACAGTCTCTGCATTGCCATCATCCATTTTCGTATCATCATCCATCGAATCATCTTCTTCCAACTCGAAATCCATGGCATCAACCTCTGCGCCAGCCATCAATGCAACTCGGTATTTTCTCTGAGCAGGCAAGGTTTCCTTGGAATTCTTTGGCTTGAAATACATCTCTCGGTGTACCAAGGGACCATCTCCTTTTTTTCTCCTGGGCGAAGGGATATGAATAGTAAGAATATGCCCTAGAATACTGGAAACTCTAGCCATCATGCCCGAAGGTGTTTACTGTATCTGGACAGAACTGCTGCCACAAGTTAACAAGAATTTTTGTTTGCTCCAAACGATGTTTGAAATGAAAATTTGGGAGGGATAATATAACCCTCCGCAAATCCTGGTTTAATGTGTATCAATGGAAGATCTCCTCGATCCTTTCACAGATCAATGAAAATCTCCAGGGTTCGTGCGTAATGAGATGTTACCATTAAAGCTCACTAATTTCATATTTAGAAAAAAGTGCAAAGGTGGCGATGACAACGAAGAGCGATTAAGAATTAGATATTTCTTAAAGGTACCAACCGACCGACGCATGAAAGAGATTGTATCATGTTTGAAATTAATACTTGGAAAGGATAACACTCTTCTCCACAAATCTTGGTTTAATTTGTAGTAATGGAAAATATTCTCCAACATTTTGGACATTAATGAAAACATTAATGATTCCTACATGATTAACTACTATTATTGAAGCTTAATAATTTCATATCTATAAAGAAGTACGAAGGTAGTGGGGATGGCTAAGAGCGACCAAGCATTGTACATTTCGTCCACCCACCAACCCATGAAACAGATTCCAAGAAATGCCCAAGTATGGAAAGCGGTCAGGAAGGTTGCAAAAAAAAGGGTCACAAGATATACTAAGGAGACATGAGGGGCTAATAGTCAAATTGTATCTCAATGACAAATTTTGGCCATCAATTTGTATATCACAGAATTTCAGGTGTTATTTGTTCATAGGGGAACAGTGGAAGCGCAATGTTGAGAGGGAAATTTGTATATTTCAGAACTCCGGGTGTTGTATATAAAAGCATGAGACATTTGGAAAAAGGACCAGTAAACATAAAGCGAAAGAAAATGAGATGAAGGGGAATTTGTTTGATAATTTGTAAATCGCAGAATTCTGGGTGCTATTTGCAGGCGACAGAACAATGGAAATGTAATGTTGAACCCGCCTATGAAGGAACCCATGATTCAAAAAGTTTGTTCAATATGAAACAGGCAAGCGGTCGTTCAGGCGGGTGATATAAAAGTAACAATGGAAATCTAAAGACGTGAATCCGCCAAATCCTGCACCTAGACATTTTCCGAAAAACGAGTAAGTAACCAGAAAGAGAAAGCAGAGTGAAAAAAAGAAAGAGGATGGCGATTTTCAGAAGTAGGAATTGTTGTAAGAAAGCCCCATTGATGGTCTTAACAGTAACTATGAAGTGCATTAAACATGTTAACAGGTTCTTCAATCAAGGAATAGATACAACGAGTGATGTTTATAGTTTTTCAGGATTTGTTTGTATAAGAGAAGCATCAAAAAGTTACAAGAAAATCAATTTTTGGATGTTTAAGTAAATTTTTTGTATTGTTAGCTTCACCGCAAGTATAACAACGACGAATTTAAATTTTAATGTCTTCTCGTTCATATGATTTCTCCATTATACTTTGCATAGTATATATTATTTTATTTCAATTTGTTTTCTAATTTGTAGATCACAGAAGTCTGGGTGTTGTTTTCAGGCAGCGAAACAATGGAAACGGAATGTTGAACCTGCCTATCCTATATCCCGCCTATTCGGAAACCCGTGATCCAAAAAAATTGTACAATATGAAATGGGGAAGTGGTTGGTCGGGCTGGTGATATTAAAGTAAGTGGAAATCTGAAGACGTGAATCCGCCAACTTCCGCACCTATAAATTTTCCGAAAAATGAGTAATACATACTAAATATGTACTTTTATAAATTATGGACATGATATTTTATAGAGCATGTGCGGATCCTTCATTCCATACGTATCCACTTTTTGGATCGCGGGTTCTCAGGCTGGCGGGCTCAAAATTAGGCCTCTATTGTTTCGTTTCCTACAAATAGCACCCAAAGTTCCACGATATACAAATTGACAGGCGGACTTGCGGGTTGGTTAGCTCAACATTGCACTTATATTGTTTTGTGTCCTCCAAACAGCACTCGAAGTTCTGCAATATAAAAATTGACAGACAGACTCCAGGGTTGACGGGCTCAGGATTGTGATTGTTTATGGATTGTGATCCCTATCAACTATCTAACATTATCTAAAAACATTATTTTCAAATACTAAATTATTAATATTAAATATTGATATTGTACAATTTAATTACTTAAAATTATTAAAGGATGTTAAATCTCTCATTTAAAAAAAAACCACCTGTATGGTAACCTGCCTATCCGGTAACCCGCCTATTCAGAAACCCACGATCCAAAAATTTTTTACAATATGAAATGGGGAAAAGTTCGATCGGGATGGTGATATAAAAGTAAGTGGAAATCTGAAGATGTGAATCCACCAACTTCTACACCTAGAAATTTTCTGAAAAATGAGTAATACATACTAAATATGTACTTTTATAAAGTATGGACATGAGATTTTATAGAGCATGTACAAATCCCTCATTCATTCACTCGTACAGNACATACTAAATATGTACTTTTATAAAGTATGGACATGAGATTTTATAGAGCATGTACAAATCCCTCATTCCATACTTAGCCACTTTTTGGATCGCGGGTTCTCGAGCTAGTGGGCTCAAAATTCAGCCTCTATTGTTTTGTTTCCTACAAATAGCACCCAGATTTCCACAATATACAAATTGGCAGGCAAACTTGCAGGATGGTTGGCTCAACATTGCACTTCTATTGTTTCGTGTCCTCCAAACAACACACAGAGTTTCACAATATACAAATTAACATATGGACTCCAAGGCTGGTGGGCTCAAGATTGCGATTGTTTACGAATGGTGATCCCTATCAACTATCTAACATTATCTAAAAACATTATTTTCAAATACTAAATTATTAATATTAAATATTGATATTGTACAATTTAATTACATAAAATTATTAAAGGATGTTAAATCTCTTATTTAAAAAAAATGAAGTAAACAAAACAAATCTTTTCTAAATTCTATCACCACAAGTATAACAACGACTAATTTGAATTTTAAGGGGCTCGTGTTGATATGATAACTCCATTGGACTTCACACAATATATATTTGTTTATTTCAAATTATTCCAGGAGATTAATTTTATCAAGTTCATCGATCAAGGAAAAGTGTTAAAACAAGACACATACTACATTTGCGTCACAGAGTTTATATTAAAGGGAAAATCATGTCCTTTATAGTTTTGTGTCCTACAAACAACACCCAGAGTTTCGCGCTATACAAATTGACAGGCGGACTTGTGGGCTAGCTGGCTAAAAAATTGCAATTCTATTGTTATGTGTCCTCCAAACAACACTTGAAGTTCCACGATATACAAATTGACAAAAAAATCATACAACCAAGAACCAAGTAAACTCCAAACAAGATGCAAGAAAGATCCCACAAGTTTCCATAGAGCAACATGCATCGACCTTTGCATCAAACAATTTGATATAGAAAGAAAACACGTCGCGACATTGATTTTCTCTTACATATGGTATATGTTCCCACGAGAAAATAACCGGGGCCATGGGATATATGGGGTTTTCTATCATGCTTCCCATTTTTGGACAGAACAATTATATGTGCATGCAATCTCTATAGCAAGATCTGAATATCTCAAGATGATGTTTCAATCCATGCCGAGTTCCTTTTTTTTTCAATTAGAGCATCGAGAAAATGCAGATACCATACCATAAATGTATAGTTGGAGACAAATTTTTATTTTATTCAGGCACCCAAAAGAAAATTGTATAAATCATGTCATAGATAAATAGTTGAAAAACAATTGTCGAACTTGGGCACCCAAAAAACGTGCAGGATCCTCCATCAAAGAAACAACCACCCACCATGTTTTTTTTTTTTTTATTTGCACACTGAAACAATTATGCAAAATCTTCATTGGGAGACGCAAGAAAACATCAAAATAACAACATCGACTGCATTTGTAATTAGATTCTCAATTATTCAATTCGGATGAACATTCATCTAAGTGTTGAAGAAATATTGCAAAGGCACATTGCAAAATTCTTACTAGGAGATGCAAGAAAACATCAAAATAACAACATCGATTGCATTTGTAATTAGATTCTCAAGTACTCGAGTCTGACGAACATTCAAGTGGGTGTTGAAGAAATATTACAGAGACACATGAGATATTTTCATTTCCTGCCAAATCTTGATATGTTCTTTTTTTTTTCTTCAGCCAATATGTAATATTGCATTGTCCTCATTTAAGGTAAATTTGTTGTGTATCTGAAAGTCACGCAACATGTAGACACTGCTTGCCTTTTTCTTTAGGTATTATTCACACGACAATTATGCTAACCCAGGAAGCACATCTTGTAACAAAGTCTACCTAATTGTACAATGCACGGTTGTGTTTCCCATGGTTCGGATGGCATCATTGAGGCAATGTCCATATATATATGGACATTTTTCACTACATCGCAGACAATCAATCGTATC